>JANHGB010026859.1:0-21898 GCA_026283785.1 Coracopsis vasa
TTATTCTCAAAATGACATGGGTATAAAAAGAATTCATGCAGTGTTATTCCCAGACTAAAGCCAAAACCCAGCACTGCACCAGGTGCTAGAAAGGAGAAAAATAGCTGTTAGAGCTGAACCTAGGGCAGCCCCACTAAATCAGAAGCTGGTGGCTGCTTCCTTTTTGTACCTGAAGCTGGAAACACTTGTTTTTATCAGAATTTCTGAAGCACGGAAAGGAGCCAGTGGGTCTGCTTGTTCTCCCTGAAGAACAGAGCGTGAATGCCTATGTAGGGATGACAGTTCTTGTAGCACTAAAACAGCAGAAACTGCATCAGGGCTCTTTGTTGTCTGTTCAGGTTCTTTGAATTATTTGAGAAATATGATGGCTACAAGACAGGGAAGTTGAAGCTGAAGAGACCAGAGCAGCTACAGGTGGGTTCTCTCCGGGGCTACTGTGTGGAGCGTGCAGGTAAAACAGATCCCAGCGTGAGGCAATTCTTTGGGAGGATGGAAGCCTTCAAAAGAGCAACAGTGTCATGCACAAACACTCCCTTTCTTATTCCTGACTGTATGCACCCTCAGCTGGGCGGTAGCAGTTCCATTCCAAGAGTGGAATGGAAACTGTTCCTGGCTGATACAAAGACTATAGGATGGGGATGACCTGATGCAACTTGCCCATCTGCTGTGGATGCCTCTGATGAAAGATGGGTCAAGGTGAGGGAGTGGGGTAGTTGGAGGCACCTGCTTGGTTCTGAACAGGGCTGGAGCACAGGGTGGGGATGAGCCAAACTGCAGCATGAAATTTGTCCTGCCTGAGCTGTGTCTTGTAAAGTGATGTGTCCTTGGTGCGTGTTTGTGTGAACCTGATGCTGGGTGAAGCCATCTAGAGGCCTCGCAGGAGTACAGTGGTGAGTCTGAGGGAGAGTTGCTGGATGCTTGAGACTGTCTGCTCCCCAACAGGAAGTGCTGGACATTGCACGGCAGCTTGTGGTGGACCTGGGAACCCACAGTGACTGTGAGATTGAGGAGAGGAAATCCAAACTGGAACAGCTAAAGAGCGTCTTGGAGATGT
The DNA here is from genome assembly GCA_026283785.1 of Coracopsis vasa. NCBI lineage: Eukaryota > Metazoa > Chordata > Aves > Psittaciformes > Psittacidae > Coracopsis > Coracopsis vasa. Next base: position 1,055 of record JANHGB010026859.1, read on the forward strand.
AAGGGCTCGTATCTCAGGGCACTGTGAGTTTGCCTTAGAGCTGTGGGTCTGGTGTTGGCATCACAGAAGCAAAGAAAGGGTTTCTCTCAGGATCTTCGCTGTGGCATACATAGGCAGTGTCTCTGCTCAGGCCATGTCTGTGGAGCTCAGAGGATGATTTTCTGCTGTGATTCCTTCCCCTGCTCTCTCTGCTCACTAGGGATATGGTTCTCCTTGGGGTGCTGGCAAACTAGGCTTTTTTCTGTGATTCACTTGTTAAAGATGTAGCTAGAAATGAACTAAGGTTGATTAAAGCCCCAGTGAGGTATGAGAGCACAGAGAGCTGTCAGCTGAAGGGCAGGCAAGTGAGTGGATCTTTGACTTGAATTTGGGGGAGTTGTTTGGTTTTGAAGCTGCATGTTGGGTCACAGATAGATGGCAAAAATGTTTGTGTTGCGTTGCAATTGGTGTTGCAGCATGAAGTCTCTTGCCTGTGCTGTATTTTTGCTGTGTGCTGCCTGGAGACCTCTGGGCAAAAGGTGAGTGGAGTTGATGTGTTTAAATTGTTTCCCTCCCTCTCCTTGTGACAGGTATGGACATTTTTCTGGCATTAACCGTAAGGTTCAGTTGACCTATCTGCCTCATGGACATCCAAAAGCTGCAAGTGAAGATGAAGGTAAAGAAACCTGGCCTCTGGACATGCAAGCAAAATTAGTGACCCGCATCTTACCTTTGCTCACAACATATGGGGGTTGGAGTGATGCATAATGTCATGTTCCAATATATCATGATGGTGCCACAGGGCTTATGCTTCCAATTTAGTGAATGTCAGCCTGTGCCTTCAAAAAATAGTGTCTCTTAATTTCATACCTGCTGTTTTGGCTCCTGGGGATTTTGAGTCAGGCTTGTGTTGATAATGCTCTACAAGATGCTGATGACAAGCTCCTTCTCCTCCTCTCCTCTCCCCGTGCAAGCTCAGCTGTGAGATCTGATGTAGTGAGTACCTGTTTGTCTCCTAGAAGCTCGACGAGAGTCTTCCCCATCCCTTCTCCTGGTGCTCAAGTGGGGTGGGGAGCTGACACCAGCAGGGAGAGTCCAGGCAGAAGAGCTGGGCCGAGCCTTCCGCTGTATGTACCCCGGTGGCCAAGGTGAGCTTTGCCCATGTGTCTGGTCCTGTCCTGTGACTGTGCCAGACTGCCCAGCCCAGCAGTCACCAGCATGCAGGGTGCTCAGACATCTGTGGGCTGTGTGCAGCCTGTGTGACTCGGATCTTTACTGGTTTTGTGCTTTTGGCTAGGATAGGATAAACAATTCCAGTGGGTTTTGCACCCAAAGCTCCCTAAGCTGGCTAGAGATGTCTGCTGCAGCAGGTAAACTCTAGCATGTCTTGGACCACAATTAGCAGTATTCCAGCTAATGTGCCAGTATTCACAAAAGAGAAGCCGTTCAAGTAAGATATGTTCTGATGCAGCAAATATGAATTTCCATATGATTAACAAGGAATTTAGGTCAGATGTAGAAAACAGAGAATCTTACCTTGGAACACAGGTAATTCTGCCTTGAGCCAGGAGAATAGGGAAGTTAATTTCTCCGTATTTTCTCTGCCATAATTCTCACTCTGAAAAGCATTTAGTACACTTTAGTACATTTAGGCAGCTCAGCAAGAGGTTAGAGGGAAAAAGGCTGAGTAAAGAGTCAGAAGTCATACACTGCTGCTGTATTAATCTGATAAGACCAATATTGGATACCACTTCTCCTGCACTTGTATGCTTAATTAATTCAATTTAAGTAATTAAATTTGAAAGTAATTAAGGTAATTTAAATGAAATAAATTTCCTTCTGGAATAAGGAAGAGTTATCCTCGGTGGAAGAGGATTGCGTCAGGGAATACTTAAGCAAACTGGACATGGTAAGTCTGTGGGCCATGCAGGATCACCCTCGAATGCTGAGGGAGCTGGCAGATGTCACTATAAGGCCACTCTAGATTATCTTCAAAAGGTGGTGGGGACTGGGGGCGTGCCTGAGGGCTGGGGGAGAGGAAATGTCACTCCTAGCTTCAAAAATGACAAGAAGAGGAACCAAAGGAGGCTGGTCAGCCTTGCAGTCTGTGGGACGGTTATAGAGCAGCTAATTCTGCCTTCATGACAAGGTCTGTGTGCCATTCTTGAACATGGGAATGGTGGGTTAGAAAGGCTGGGGACTTCCCAGGCCTGTTGTGGATCTCTGAAGCCTGGAGCTGAGAGGATCAGCCACTGACTTGGACAAGAGATTGGGGAGACAAGAAGACAGGGTGCAGGAGAGGCCATTCCACTTGAAGCACAGGGACTAAATTGCAGTGGAATGACCCAAAACCTGAGAGGAGACCTGTCTGCAGAGCTCTGGTCAAGTGGAGTGCAGTTACCAGCAAGCTGGGCTGAGCCCTAAGGTGTTAGTCTATGCCATTTCTGAACTAACTGCTCTGTATCTGGTGAGCACTGAGTGGCTTCCCTCTTGCTCACAGCAGAGCTCAGTGTGAGCATGTACAAGGTGACTTCAGTCCTTCTGAGTAATGGCTTTGGAGATTTCTGCTTCACACAGTCACTCATGGAGAAGGAGAGATCTTATTTTGCTGTGAGATGCTGTGTTCCTGGGTAGCAGATGGAACATGGTAGCTTTGTCCAGATAGATAGCTGTCTTGTGGCTGTTGTCTGTCCTTGTCTAGCAGGGTGTTTCTCTGAGTTGTGAGCTCAGAGCTGGGAGCAGTTTTCCTATCTTCTCATGCAGTGTGACTGGGTACTGTGCAAGATCATCATGGGATTCCAGGCAGCAGGAAATTAGTCACCACTGAACTGTCTTTGGAGAGTCTCACTCGAGTTGCATGGGCTGCTTTCTGCCATTCCTGATCTGACTCCTGTGGTTGACTCAGCCATCATAAACAGACCATCAGTTTGTGCTGCGAGATATGCTTTGGGAGCCAGGAGCCTTGCTGCTGAGCAGCGCTGCCTGCAGCTCTGATGGCAGACACCCGTCAAAGGAGGCAGGGGTTTGTGCATCTCAAGCTATCCAGGCAAGCAGAGCAGCCATGGGCTGCTCAGGGAGGGCTGCTGCAGAATTTGGGCAGCATCAGATTTCACTGGTGGACGTTTGCTTTTTTTTTTTCTTTTTTCTCAAAGTGAGCTTTCCCAAATTAAGCAAAGTCTGAATCCCATTGCAGTCATCGTCGACAGCCAGAACGGTCTTGTTCAGAGAAGCCTAACTGCTGGCTATGGAAGTGATTCATTCTCTGCATGACTTTGTTACTACAATGGAGTCTGTTGTCTAAAGCAGTATATTCAGCTGATAGTTTTGCAGGTGTCAAAATATCCATTTTGAGTTTGTTCTCTGTTCCAGGTGACTACGCTGGTTTCCCTGGATGTGGCTTGCTCAGACTGCACAGCACCTACCGTCATGATCTCAAGATCTATGCCTCAGATGAGGGACGAGTTCAGATGACAGCAGCAGCTTTTGCAAAGGTTCTTCCTCCCTTTTAGGCATCTGTTAGTTCTGCTGCATTAGTCTTAAAATATGCCAGTTCTAAAGGAAAACCTCTGGTGGTAAATAAAGAGCTGTCCTAGGAGCTTCCCCCTCTCTGCTGGGAGGATGGTGGTACGCTAAATAGCAAGTGTGTGGGGTAGTACTGGAAATCTAGTGTAGCTGCATATGTATACTATGTTTAGTATCCTGTCTAGGATAGGACTCTGACTGGGGAAGGGGTTATTTATGGAGTATTTGATGTCATAGCACTTCAAACCTGTTGCTGAGTATTAATTGCCTCCAAAATCAGTGTTTCTTGGATGGCTGCCCAGCCAGAGTGGTTATTCTTTGACTGCTGGATTTAAAATGGGAATGAAATGTCTTTGGTGCAGTGTGAGGCGGGGGGAAAACTGGTCCATCTGCAGTTAAAGCTTGAGCCAAGGGTGACCTTGGCTATTCTTCAGAGCCTCTGCTATATCAGCATTTTCCTGCAGACTGGGTTGGCTGCTCTACAATTGCCTAGACAGATCTGAGCTGTGCAGGCTCCGCTGACCTTTTGTGTTGAGTAGCTCTAGGAGCATTCCAGAGTCACTCGTAACTGTAGGTACTGTTGCTGTATAACTGCTCCTTAAGGACAGTTGGGATTTCACTTAAGTTGGCTGAAGGCTGGCCATGAAACTACCAGAAATGCTTTTTGCTTGGGTTGCACGTAGCTGAAATCTTGTTCGGTGTTGCTTTAGGGTCTGCTGGCCCTGGAAGGAGAGCTGACCCCCATCCTGGTGCAAATGGTGAAAAGTGCCAACATGAATGGCCTCCTGGACAGCGACAGTGATTCCCTTAGCAGCTGTCAACACAGAGTGAAGGCACGACTGCACGAGATCATGCAGAAGGATGCTGAGTTCTGTGAAGAGGATTACGAAAAGGTAAAGCACCTGTGGGGCTTTACTGCTTCCTGTATCTGGAAGGAGAACAGTGGTAGTTTGATGTGAAGCCTGCTGATATGTGAACAGTAGTTGGTTATTCTGAGATCAGTTCAAAATGACAGGATATAAACTGAACTTAAGAAGGGAAAGGACAGGCCCCTGCCCTTCTCCAGGTGATAATCCTCAGTGTTGCTCCACTGTTCTCTTCAAGAATCACCTGGTACCTTCCTCTCCTATTAGAAGTCCCAGGGCATTTTATTCTTATGGGTGTGCTAAAAGAAGAGTTGTCATGGTTTGCTGCACGCTGGCCAGTTGCTGTGGACAGGCAATGCACCTTGCCGCATCCCAGATCTGTGCTCTGTGCATGTGTGAACACATTGTTTGGATACAAACCCTTTTGTGTTCCTATCAGTGTCTGATAAGTGCAGAGGAGAGAGCATGGACTACTTCTAGCACAGCAACCAATAAAAGCACTACATCCACTTCTTCAACAAGTCCCCAAACCACTGTTTTTCCCAGGCTGAGATCTGGTTATTGAACTGAAATCCATCACCATTAAGGAACAGATTTACCATCTCAAAGAACTGTTTAAAACTTCTGTGAAATCCTTCTGCTGAAACACAGAAGCAAAGTTAGACAAGAGTGGATATTGTAGGTGGAGGGAGGTCTGATCTGATAGGAGCAGTTGTTTGCTCCCTCTGAGTTTGATCCTGAGAAAGTTTTAAAACATGCCTAAGTACCCCTAGGAATAGGCCAGCTTCTTGCACTCTGCTGGGAATACTTGTGTACGGATCAGAAAGCAGTAGAGCTGCAAAAAGCAGACATTATGTGTTTCCAGTTTGTGAGGATACTAACTAATCTCTACCGGTATCTTCTCTCAGCTAGCACCTACAGGCAGTGCTTCTCTGCTCAACTCCATGATGTTTATCCAGAACCCAGTTGAGGTCTGCAACCAGGTGTTCAGCCTGATTGAGAATCTCACCTCCCAGATACGAAAACGTCTGGAAGACCCAAAATCTGCAGGTGAGTATCAGAACTGGAAAGAGTCTGGAGCAGATTCTTTGTTGTTACATCTTCAGAGCTCCCGCACACCTCTGTGGTTTATGTTTGTAGCAAAGAAATTCTAAAGCAAAATGTTGTGTGTGCTACTGATGTAGAAGGCTCCTATTTCACTTTCAACTACAGTTAAAGAGAGCTGTGATGTATAGGGAATGATATGTGCATTTTTGGTTTGGAGTGAATGTGAACAGCAGCAATATAGCCTGGAGAGGGAGGCCTGACTTTTTCGGGCATTTCCTGTAGGGAGCTCAGGACTATAAACAGTAAGTTTATCAGTCATGATTTGCTCATCTCTAAGAACTTTCCTAGTAACAATGCAGAGGTTTTTAAGAGGCGTCTGTGGGACATTTCACACAGTTTACGGCAGATATGAGCCAACAGGCAAGTAGCTTCACTTTTCTCAGGTATTTTGGAAGTAGCTTGTTGCTGCAGGTTAAAACTCCATGCAATAGGTCCAGTGGCTTTTCCAGTCTAGGATCCCTGTGGGTGACATGATCAGAGCCCTTCTGTGCTGGAAGAAGGGAGTCATAGCTGTCACTTGAACTCTACATGGAAGCAGTGAGGATGTGAATGTGGTTGGGTGTTCTCTGTGCTCAGACCTGCAGCTGTACCACAGCGAGACTTTAGAACTGATGCTGCAGCGCTGGAGCAAGCTGGAGCGAGATTTCCGCATGAAGAATGGGCGCTACGACATCAGCAAGATCCCTGATATCTATGACTGCATCAAGTACGATGTGCAGCACAACTGTGCACTCAAACTGGAGGGCACAGCTGAACTCTTCAAACTCTCCAAAGCCCTGGCAGACGTGATCATACCCCAGGTACAGCCAGGCTTGCGCATGTGACGATGCATGTGGTGTCAGTTTCTGACCTTTTCCCTGTCTTTTTTTCTTGGCTCTCTTGCACGTTAAATCTCAAGGCAGCGTATCACAGGTGTTCCTCAGATATGTCTCAAAAGTGTTCGTATGAGGCCAAAACCATTTGTGGCTTAAGGTGTGACAGAGGATGGGGATGGGGATGCTGTGTTGGGGGATTCCTGGATGGGGATTCTGACAGCATCAGAATAATGAACAGATGACGCAGCAGCATTTCTGTGTTCACTGTAGTGCATTATAGCACAGCTGCAAGCTGCATGTGTGCCATACCAACTTCCCATTCTCCACATACAAGACTGAACAGGGGAAAAGAGATTTCTGTCTTAAAGTCAAGGCTTGTTCTGGCAAGTTTGTTATTCTCGTCAAACTAGAACTTGTTCAATTGGCAAAGTTGGCTTGTTTCTCACAAAGTTTATGCTCATGAACATGGGAGAAGAAGGGAGGACCACATACAATGAATCTCTGTATTGACCATTGTTCTGTTCCACTTCTGGCAGAAATGCTTCATGTAGATGGGATGGGCTTCTGCCAGCAAGGTCCAATTGTGCTTGTGCTTCAGTGTTCCTGACAAGATGCAGTTTGGCTGTTTCCAGCAAAGCACTTCAAGTTTCATCTCTGCAGATAGCAGTTGTTGCATTAATGCTCAGGCCAGGCCAGGGTATAAGTTTGTGTGTCATAAAAGGGGTTCCCTGATGGTACTTGTGCCTCTCCGCTGCTGGAAGAATAGTGACAATCACGTATAGACAGTGGGAGGAGTCTCTGTCCCCTGTTACCCTCTGCAGTATGGGAAAAAAAATAAGAGAAGGGTTTTGCGTGACATTTCCCTTTCTGTCCTTGCTTAAATGTAGTGGTGATTTCGGAAAGGACTGTTGATGTCCAGCCTGCTTTCATGTGGATGTAGCAAAGAACCAGGGCTTAAGGGTATCTGTTGTTTTGTTTCCACAGGAATATGGGATTAATAAGGAGGAGAAACTGGAGATTGCCATTGGCTTTTGTCTTCCTCTCATTAAAAAGATCCAGTTGGACCTACAGAGAACCCATGAAGATGAGTCTGTCAACAAACTACATCCCTTGTAAGGACTGTGCTGCTGGTGTCAGGGAGGGCGGCTTTGGAGCAGTGTGTGGAAACTATGCCAGAAGAGTATACTGGTGTGGAGGGAGACACTCACCATACACTGGCAGACACACCAGGAGGAAAGCGTGGTGGTGCTTCTGGAAACAGAAGAGAAATGGAAAGGCACCTTGAGACTGCTGAGTGGGAACACGGTGCCACAGGAGCTAAAGCCCACTGTAGCTGAATAGCTGTGCCTTCATCCTTGTTTCAGCAAGGGGCAAGTGCTAGTATGATGAGGCTGCCTCTGCCCCACCATGTGTCTCCATTAGGATAACATAAAACTTGCTGCTTCTGTGCCTGATGCACTCACTGTTTGTTCTGATCCTGCTGCTCTTTGACAGTGTGGGGTTATGTTGTTCCATTAGGTGTACAGAAATGCTGCTGTATGAGAGATGGCAATTCATTGGCAGACTGTGAGTAACACTGGGCTGATTTTGGTTTAGGTACTCAAGAGGAGTTCTGTCACCAGGTCGCCATGTTCGGACACGGCTCTACTTCACCAGTGAGAGCCATGTGCACTCTCTGCTCAGTATCTTCCGCTATGGGGGGCTCCTGGATTTAAGTGTCCCAGCAATGCTCACAGAGTAAGCCTCCCTGCTTTTTCTCAGTGGCCCTTTCTGAGGTGGACAGCGTCTGTTTGTAGATTGCTCCTCTAGCCAGCTCCCCCAGTAGTGACGTGTATTAGTGGCCTCCAGCCAGCTTCATCTGTGCTGTGTTTGCATGTTGCAGCTTCCTGCCTTTCCAGCATGTAGGAGGATTGTTCTTCCTCAGTCCTGACACTGCCTGCCTTGCTTGTACAGGGGCATGTTTTCTCCAAGAGCTGTCTGGCTGGTTTCAGATGAGTAGAGTCCTACCTGTGTAGGAGGATAGCAGTACGAGGCAATGGGATGAGGGAATTTCTCTCTTCCTGCTTCCTGCAAGCCTTTATTTCAAGAGCTTGACCCTGTTATTTAGTGACTTTCTGTCAGTGCTAAGTCAAGAGATCAGTTTGATTTTGGGTTTCAAATGCATAGGGGGTGCTCTCTACTAGAGGGACAAATTGCACATTTTTAGAGGACTAACTCATTCAGTCCAGCCTTCACTTGTTCACACAGCCTGCTTCCTGAGGGAACTGGCATGCAGACCCTGAGAAAAGCTTTGCTTTAGACTCCTCGAGAGGCTCTCAGATTTATCTTCCCATTTTTAAGCATGGTGTTCTGAAATGCCTTGAGAGTTTGGGCTTGCTTAGCAGGTGTGATTTCTGATGTCTATGGAAGCTCAGTGTATCTGTAGGCACTGATCATGCAAGTACATCTGAATTGCTCACTGGGTAAGACATCACTTGATTCACTGTCTTGAGTGTCAGAGGATGCTGGGTTGCCAGTGCAGGTATATTAGGCTGCATCTAGGTTCATTTGTCCCAGTGGGGTTTACTTCATATCCATCAAGGTGGTGAGATGTTCCACAGCAGCAGGAGTAGCTTTACAGGTACAGCCATTCCCTGGCTGTGTTGAGAAGCAGTGCGGAGTGGGCTGCCCTGCCGCCTGGAGCCCAAGGTCCTGCGTGGCTCTCTAGACTTTTCATTCAGCATCGGGTAAAAGCAGCTTGCCTTTGTCCCTTATGTAGCACAACTTCCTTCCTTGTGCTTTTATTTTTTGAGATTTCTGTAGCCACTATTGGGGGATCACTGTGTCTGGGAACCTGCTGTGGGTTATGCTTTTCTCCAGTCAGCATGGCACAGGGGGCTTCCAGCTGGCTGTGCTCAGGTCTGCACGTGGATTGTGTGGGGAGCTGTAGTGTCCCTCTATGCAGTTGCTCTTTTCTGTAACCACCCCCTGCCCTCATTGCAAGGTCACTTCTCTTCATGCAAGTTAAGCAAGGCAGTTTTTGTCCTGACAGTGTTGTTATCTTGTGGAGAGACAAACTCCCTGACACCCATTTGACTGAATGCTGCAAGATGTCTGCTGTTGCTTATTCCATGCGACTGTTTATGTGTATATATCAGGAAAACAAAGACCAGCAGTGGAAGAGAGCCATGGACTATTTGAGTGCTATCTCAGAGCTGAACTACATGACCCAGATTGTTATCATGCTCTACGAGGACAACAACAAGGTGAGGGATGTAGCTGTAGGATAAAATACTTCCTGCCATGATGCAAGGCCCGGTCCCTGAGAGATGAGTTCAGCTGAAAAGTCTGTAGCCTGAGCTCTCTCCACTTGTGGGTTAAGACGGACGGATCAGTAGCACAACTGCTAGGTTTTATTTTTAGGTGGGAGGCAATGATCCAGTTAATGCTTGTTACATGACAGCAAATGCCACCCTGAGCAGTAATACCAAACTCAAGTAACCAATACTGTCTATTTTAAAGCATTTCCTAATGAAAAAAGAATTTGTGGTTTCTTAATATTAATTAAAAAGGAACAGTAGGAAAAAATAAATTAAAAAAATTATATTTGGATTTTTTTTCCAAATATTTCTAGAAAATATCCAGATATTCCACGTTCATAAATTTTGTTTTATTTAACAAATACACTACTATAGTCAGGGACTTATATACTGGTACCTTCAGGTAGTAAAGAGGATAATTAAAAAAACATCTGGAATGTGCAAGTTGATGGTGATGACCATAAGCAGGTTGAATCCCAGTTACTGTACTGCAGAAGGGTGTAGTGTGTGAGGATGCAGTCCCTTTCCTCCATACACCGTCAGGTTAGAATTTTGTATTCACAGAGCTGATGTGGGGTTCTCATGATAGAAGTGAAATATTTCCTAGTGCTGTTTGTAAAAGAAAATAAAGAAGATCTGAGTAGAGCTCTCAGGAGTGGTGTAAATCTGTTAGTAAGTAGAGATGGTGAAACTTTTGGTTTTACATCATTAGAGCCAGATACTGTAAAAGCTCTGGCTTCCTTAAAAAAACCCCTAAAAATTCATGTTAGAGACAGTTACTTCAATCTTGGAACAACCTGATTAAAGATCCAGGAGGGAACCAGTCCCTCCCTGCCCCAGTGTGCTGGTTTTGCAGCAGGCGTGGGTCAGAAGAGGCTATGTTTTAGACTTGTCTGTAGAGATATATACATACAGCCCGATTCCTCAGAGGACCGTTTTGGTCCTCTGGTGGCTGTTGTCACAAAATAACAACAATTTGAATGCCTCAGCTTTGTGCCTATATAGGCTGTCCTTTTGGATGAGACAAACCTAGAGCCATTATGTTTGTGGTTTCTTGTTGCTTCCGCTTTCCTTCCAAAAGGATGCACTTGAGACATGCACTGCACCAGCATGGCAGGATGGCCGGATCCAGGCCACGGCCTGTGCTGACAGTGGCACTGATGATTATTTATTTACCTGTTCCCTGTGCCTCACGTTCACAGGACCCATCTTCAGAAGAGCGTTTCCATGTGGAGCTGCATTTCAGCCCTGGCGTGAAAGGCTGTGAGGAAGATAGAAATGTGCCCACAGGGTTTGGCTTTCGCCCTGCCTCTGCAGAGGTGAGCGTGGTGCCTGGCTCTGGCTGCCCTGCCGGCCTCTGCTCCCAGCCAGTCTCCAGCAGCAGATGTTCCTCTGAGCTTTGCTGTGTGCCGCTAGTGGGCTGCGCTCCCACTAACCCCCAGGGCTCACCAGGGCAGTCTGAGAGTCCTGCTCTCCTCCTGAGCTGCCCAGAGCTGGAGATCCAGGGCTGGGCAGTGCCTGGCTAGCACTTGCAGAACCACGTGCCTGTAGATGTCAATGTTTCCCTACTGCAGAATGAGGACAAGAAAGCAGACCAAGGCAGCCTGGAGGATCTCTCCAAGGAGAAGAGCATGGATGAGCCAGACCACACGCAGCAAAGGTCTCCGCAGCTTTCCGAGCCGATCAACATTCAGCGAAGGTCACCGCTGATCAGGAACCGCAAGACTGGCTCCATGGAGGTAATGATGCTTCGGGCACGCCTGGTTGTTCTAATGAAGGTCTTTTGCTTGGTTTTGGTTTCCTGGCATTCCTTTTAATGGCCCGGAGTTTGAGTTGATTCTGGGAAGAGATCTGCAGATGTTAAAGAGGGATATTTTGGAAAACAGGCCTCCCAGACTCCTCCTCATTCAGGAAGGACAGGGGGAACACAGGTCAGAGGAGCTGGTGAGGAAGAGCAAGTAAGGAAATGCTTAAAGCCACAGGTATTATTTAAATTATGTGCTCTGTAGAGGCATCAGGGTAACCAGCTACAAGCCTGTATGCAATCTCTTCACCTAGCTGTGGTGACATCTTTGCCTTCCCTTAGGCCCTTTACCTCTCACAATTCAGCTTCACTTTTCTTATTCCTGTCTCTCATCTAAGATCTCATGCAGACCAGAGGTCCCTGCCAGCTGGTGGGTTTACTACAGAGGGTTTGAACTGCCAGGGTTTAGAACTGTCCCGTTCACTGATCTGCAAAAGTAATAAAGATCAATTTTACTGTTCTTATTTCTCCTTCAGGGTTGTTACATGTCATAGGGCTAGCTGCACAGTCAGCAGGCAGCTGGCACCTTCAAAATGCTCTAAAGTTGCCCCTCCTTTTGGAGGAACTTCACAGGCATTTTTGCTATATCTTTTCTGAACCAGTGAAAGCACAGAATCAGGGCTCAAGGTATTTCTTAGCTGGACTTCCATCTCTGTGTCACTTATAATGTAGTATTTGCATGCAGCAGTCGGGCTCTTTGTAAAGGCCCATACTAAGTCAAAGGGGACATACTTCCCTGCTACTAAAGAAGGAAGCCCTACTGATCCCAGCAAGAGACTCAAGAGACAAGGAGCTCAGTACCTGAGTCCCTTCATACTTCTGAAATCTCCACTGTTCCACAACCCAATGCAAACTTGAAATTAAAATGGAGCATGCACTGTCACAGTCTTGGCATATGGGTGCTTTTATGCTTCTTGCAAATTGTGATTTTAAGGAAGAGGCATACTTTTCTTTCCCTTCACTCGGTGTATAAAGGCTTTTGAGACCAATGAGCATGACACTGATGATACTCTTTGTCTTTGCAGGTGCTATCTGAATCTTCTTCCAAATCAGGAGGTTATCGCCTCTTCAGCAGTTACTCGAGACAGTCTTCTGAGATGAAGCAAAGTGGCTTAGGTACTGTACTTGACCTGTAACCAGCCTGCTCATCTGGACCTCTGCATTTCTGTGGGCATGTCTGTCTCTCCACATACACATGTGGCTTAAGTTCCTTGTATGTCTCTCTGTATGTTTCATGTTTTCTTTTAGTGTTACTGTTTAGACCACTGTAGAGACTATCTTGTATTTCCTTTTGTGTATGATCTTCTCCTTCAGCTTCTAGCAGCAGAAGATGCACTTTTCATCCCTTATAGTATGTGAGCAACAGAGCAGGCTGCATACTTGCAGGTTGCCTTCTGGTTCCACATTGCTATCATTTGTTATACCATTTCTGAACTTAGTAGGAAGAGATAATTTTACATGAGAACTAGTGTGCTTTCTGTTCTGCAAAACAGTAGTTTATATGCAAAGGTGCTCTTCATGTAAGATTATTACATTTCTGCCTTTGCTTCGTAAAAATCTCTTCTATGGAACAGATCTGTCATCTGAAACGGTGTTTGACAGCTCTGTAACTGAGCTGGAATCCCTGGTTAGCCGTTCTTTGCATGGTAGCCAGCAGAAGAGAGTATTTTGGAGTACTTGGTGTTTTCTGCCTGTCCTTGAGAATACCACTCCCTGTCATCCTAACCTGAACTATGACTTAGTAGTTGAAATTCTTCCTGAAATATTTTTACTAAAGCAAGATCTATTTGGAAACTAAGAAGCTGTCTTTGTGTCACAAGATTCAAAGACAGCTGTGAAAGCTAGATCTTACAAATGACTAATAAGCACCAGGAGGTGGAAATGCCTAAGTTATGCCCACTTTTTAACTTTAAACCTGTTTTTGCATTCTGGCATGGTTCTAGATTTGCAGCATTTCTGATTCATCAGTTCCTTACTTTGTTATGTGGACATCCTGCAGCCAAGAGGCCTGAAAAAGCCTGATGGTTTCTTTGTTGCATTTGAATGAACTGCTTCTTTGGAAGCTGGTTCTTACCAAGTAAAGGGAATTTTCTCCAGAGTGGTTAGGAAGTATTCCTGGAGTCTGCCAGCTACGCTCCCAGCCAGTTGGAAAAATCTAAGAAGGAATGCTGATGCATATTATTTTCGTGAAGGCACAATGGCCTTGGCCGTAGTGGTTTTTGAATGTGCTGTTTCATGTGGTGCATCTACTTACTTCTGCCTTTCACAGATCACCTGCAGGATATAGTAGCTGTAACAAACTGCCTTGCTTAGGCTTGAAGATACCTGTGGCTATTCTGTGAATCCATGTGAATCAATGCAAGCATTTCTGAGGTGTTACACAGGCAACTGCTTGGAGGATTACTGAATACATCAAACGCTACATACAAATTGTCTTTACTGTTGGCATGTCTGAGTACCAGAAGGCATGTGCTTTGGAAAGCAGATATTGCAGTCTGCTTACCACAGCGTTTCCCAGGTTTCTGAGGAATGTCTGTTTGGCAATAGAGAAGACTACTGCTCTGCTGGACCCTTGTTTAGTACTGCTTTTCCTTGACAGCAGAATTTGAAATGTGATCCCAGCAGGTTTAATCCCAGGTTCTTACCTGACTTGCCTTGCTGGGAAGCCTGTGCTTGTCACTCTCCCAACTGTGAAGCTCTGCAGAGACAAAACACTGAGTAGGAATTGATAGACCTGATCTGTGACAGTAGACCTCTAGCTGGATACTCAGCCCAGCCATGATCCTTCACTATGGAGTATTGCAGCTGCAGGCCCAGAAGAGAGACTCCAGATTGCACAATCCCTGGTTCTTAGGATATCTGTGTTTCTGTGAATTTCTCTTAACCTGAGAACTGTTAAGAAGGATGATACCTCTACCTATAGAAGTCAAGCTTTTCAGGGAATCATTCTGATTCCTTCCTGTTTGCTTTGCAGAAATCTAGTTTCTTCCACTTTTAGGATCTGAAATGTGCTCTCTGGAAATAATACAGAACTCATAGGAGCTTGAACTTTGCCTTTAATACTTGTCTTAGCAGTTGTGCTATGAGGGGTTTATTCAGATACTACTTGCTGCCCCTGAGCTTTTCTGACAGTAGCAGGCTATCGGTATCTCTGGGAGAACAGATTCGCTGGGAGAATGTCTGTTCAGGTATAACGTCGTGTTTAGACATGCAGGAATAGGAAGCAGGACAGAGCTCCTATAATAATCCTGCTGCCATGCCTGCCAGAATGGTGTCCTTCCTGTAATATAAAACCTTGAAATGTCTCTTTGGAAAAGGGGTGGCCCACAGCTTGCTTTGTCTATGCAAAGTGATGCTTTGGAGGAGGCCACGTTTTTTGGGGGCAGAAACAAGGGCATTATTGTGGATTATCTGCAATAGTGTGTATGCTTCTAGCTTAAGAAGCCTGGGAAGGTTTCAGTGCCTTTCTTTGCTTCCAAGAGCACTTCAAAATGGGATGAAATCACTCCTTGCTGTTTGAGCAGTGAAGGTGTTGTATTGCCAATGGGCATGAAGCTTTGTGCTGAGACTCCCATAGGGAAATAAGGGATGTCCATTTGTTAAATATCTGAAATACTGAAGGTACATCTGAAAATCAAATATACAAAAAAGGTCCACCACATACAGGAATTTCTAGCAAATGTTGCTACATCTTGACTCCAAGTGGCTCATATGTTTAGGTTAGATATATGGAAGAAGTGCTTTACTGTGAGGGTGGTGAGGCACTGGAATGGGTTGACCAAGGAAGCTGTGAATGCTCCATCCCTGGAAGTGTTCAAGGTCAGGTTGGACAGGCCCTTGGGTGACATGGTTAAGCGCGAGGTGTCCCTGCCCATGGCAGGGGGTTGGAACTGGATGATCTTAAGGTCCTTTCCAACCCTGACAATTCTGTGATTCTATGTTCTTTAGGATGTGTGTGTGTGTTTGTTTACTTTGGCTACAGTGGGCTTCTGGAGTTCACTGTAGACAGTTGCTGTTGTCCATAGAGTCATCTCTGTAAATTCTCTTTTGGCTTGAGGGTGCTATCAAGATGCCTCTGTCTACAGTGGGGTATCCTTAGCTTAATGATTAGTGGCACGAGGTTGCTCAAGATAGAAAGTCCCAAAGCTCCTCTGCTCCATTTTTATCTGTTGAGGTTATTTTTGTTGCTGGTTTGCTTTTAAGTGGTGGAAGGATGATTGGGAGCATCATCCTGGCTGCTGCTTGACAAAGCTTCTTTTGCATTCTGACAGTCTCCAGTTTGTGCTGAGCCAGCACTGGGCTTCAATTCCAGCCACAAGGAGGAAATTTTCTAAGACTTGTGTATCAGTCACCCTGCGGGCAAAAGTTTGTCGCCTGTTTGTCCAAGGACACGTATGTGCTAGTGTGTGCTGAGGAAAGCTACCAGCAGTGTCACAGTGGTGGAATAGCTGAAGTTCAGTGCATATGAGAATCCTTTAGGTCATCCCCCACTGCTCCCAGAAGCAGATGTCTTTAGCTTAGACCTGTGAGTAGCTGTGTGATAGTTCTTCCCCTCATTCACCTCTTGTGAGACTGCATCTGAAGTTCTGCTGTCTTGTCCTGGGCTTCTTACTGAAAGAAAGCGTGGATGTGGCGGGTATAAGACCATAAAGGGGCAGTGGAAGAGGATGAGGGCTGGAGTACCCAACCTTGGAGGAGAAGCTGGGAGAGCAGGGCTTGTTCAGCACAAAAGCTCTGGGGAGTGGAAACCTTTATGCTATTCAGCCACCTAAATGGGAGGTTACAGAGAAGACAAATCAGTATAGGCAGGATCTTTTTAACAGTAGTAACAGTTGTCCTGTTCCAGTTAAATACTAATAGGTAGTATGTATTTTTCTTTGCCTGGACAGACAAGGTGGAACAAGATTAACCTGCTTGTTTCTGGAAGCCTTTTATATGTGGGAGTAAGGTTGGTTTTAGTAGTTGGTATTCTCAGTTCAGAATGCAGCATCAAGATGGTTTAGCAAAGAATTTATAGTGGGTTTGTCTGGCATATAATAAGATTTTGTCTCACTCACAGTTGCCTTCCTCAGTTGATAATGTTTCAATTGCTCGATGTTCCCTTTAATATCTCATAATGTCAGTCACTCTACAGAACACTGTGCTTTGGAGAAGCAAACACCAGCAGTTGCCAAAGCCACTGGTATTAGGTTGCCCTCCTATGCATGAGAGCATCTTGCATGCCATATTCCTCACTCTAGGATAGGCAAAGTTCCATGCTGTGTGTGCACCTGTTGCTTTGCAAGGGTAGTTCATGGAACAATTGGGTGCTCTCTGGAGTAGCAAGACATGACCAAATGGATGTGAAATATCATCTGGGCAGCCATTAGTGAACGCAAGCTCTCTGCTCACACTGCTTTCCTTACTGCCTGACAGCATGATTAATCCACATTTGCTGATTAACAGATCAGGCAGTCCTTTCTTCCTCTCGGTGTCCTGCAGAAAAAGGAGCTTTCCAAAGAGAAGGGGCAGAGGAGCAGAAACATGAAGCCTTGTGACATGGGCATCACTGATTTGGCATCCTGGCTTTTCTGGCATGAGTATGTAGATTTGCTGATTGGAGGGTGTCAAGGTGTTTCTCCTAGGGCAGGGCAAGAAAGCCAAATAGAAATAAACCCCTGGATGGAGACAGGAACATTCCTGGTGCTGAGTTTTGGGCTATCTGTGGTGCATTTGGTACTGTTGAATTTAGAATGGGAAATACTGCCTCCCTATGCTCCCTGGCATCGTTTTGTTTTTTTTTTTTTCCTGAGGTTGCCTGTGAAGTGGCCAGTTCATTCCTTATTCTTTGACTAACCCTGCTTTTCTGAAGTTGCATGCGGTGGAGATACAATACTAACACCTTCCATGCCTTTCCAGGGTCACAATGCACCGGCCTGTTTAGCACCACTGTGCTGGGAGGCTCCTCCAGTGCCCCCAACCTCCAGGACTACGCTCGCAGCCATGGCAAAAAGTTTGCCAGCAGCCTGACATACAAAGACGGTATGTGTGTCCCTGTGCAGCAGCAGTTAATCTGTGGACTTTGGTGTCTCAGGATGCTACTGAGGCAAAGACAGACTGCTGAGAAGAATGACCATAGAATGTGTATATTCATCACATCTACAGTAATGCATTTTATCATATCCCAAGAAATTGTGATTCTTGGTAGGACAAGACAGGAGCTGTTATTGTGTGAGGAGTTTTATGCTGATGTATGGTATTATAACCCAGGGTTCCCAGCATCCGAATGGATGTAAAATTATCTGTCCCCTCTTACTCTTTGTATTAGTTCTAACAAACAGTATTGTAGTCAATACTTTACAGAGTCTGAGTGCCTTTCTTACCGGAATCATAACAAACACTGGGACTGGTGGATTACAAGGTGGGAAGATTATTAATTTGGAGCCTTTGGGAAAAAGAGGAGATTGGTTAATTTGGATTTTTGTCCAGCTTTGAGGAAAATAAAATGGCCTAGGTGATCAGGGCAGAAAGCTGCTATCCAATCTCAGAGCTATTGGAACCTCATAAATGCTGTTGTATTGAGACCATTACATATACTGGCTTTGTGTGCAGCTTTTCACTGTGTAAGAAAAAACTGTGTTGCTTCTCTCCTTTTCATGGAGCTCCCTAGCACACCAGGCTGGGAGTGATTGAGACAGGAAGGGTAAACTGGGAGGATTTTAAACCCTGCTATACCAGTCAGAGCTGCTCAAGGCAGCAAGTGTTGGCTCAGAGGTCCCAGAATAAGCTCATGGTGTTTGGCACAAGACCAGGGTGTGAATACCAGGAAAGCTGCTGAAAAGGCCCAGCAAGGGCTCTGACTGCTTTCCTTCCATAACTGCAAGCAGCGTGAATCCAAGGCAGCTCTAATTCTCAGGGAAGAGTGTCAAAGACTGCTTGCTCTATCCCCAGCTGGGAACAGCAGATCCTGCTCCGTCCTGGTGCCGTGCTGCCTTTCTCTGTAGGCTGTGTGGTAGGAGTGTACCCGCAGCTGGCTACTCGTGTTTAAGGTCCAGAGCAGAGTCCTGCTGCATTAGCCTGAATTCAGTGCCAAGGTCTCTGCATGCCAGGACACAGTTGCACCTTCCAGTACTCAACGGGCAGACTGATTTAGCTAGTGTGTGACTAATACACCCCAGAATTACTCATCTGGATGTTACACTTCTTTCTTCATGTTTGTTAGTGTGCTGTGGCACTCTGTGCTAGCAGCGCCTTGCTGCAGTAAGAGCAATTGTGAGGAAGAAGCAGGGGGCTTGGAAAACCAAGTAGGAGGCAAAAGGGTGTTTAGCTTCCAGAGAAGGTCGTTTGGAATGTGGAAAAGGCCTCCATCTGCATATTCCTGCTTAAATGAACACCAGTGAAATGCTGAACAATGGCATTTAAACCAAACATCACTAGAGCTGAATATGGTGACATAGCAGCTATAGCAGGAGCACACTTGTATCAAGGCCTTTTTCAATCATCAGGCTAGTAATGATTAAAATCCTTCAGATTCTAGAGCACATCTTTGCATGATATTTTTTTCCCATGGCTGTGATGCTTCAAGGCGTGGTGCATGGCTTATAGCACTTCATCAAAGACATGCTCAAGTGAAGTTAACATGCTCCTTATGTCTGAAGTCTTTTTTACTGGGATCTGGAAGAGGGCTAAGGAACACTTCAGTGGAAAGTTGCGTCCCAACCTCAGCTGATGGTTGTGATTTGAAGCTGACTCATCTGAAGGCAGGGATCCAGTATGCTGTGTTGCAGTACCATTTAAATTGATGTGCTGTAAAGGCAAGGGGGAGATGTGGGATAGGATGGCGGTGGTTACCAGCTGGCTGCTGCAGCTCCAGGACTAGGGTACTTCTAAGGGACTGCATGTGTAGAGAAGATTGCCCTGCTCTGTTGAGTTTGAAGAGGGAAAAACAGTTTTATGGCTGTTATACTGGCAAAGGAAATTGCAAGTTTGAGAGTTGGTTTAAATGTATTATTTGGCAAAGTCAGTGGATGTAGCTAGAGAAGCACAATGTGGGTGTGGAGCATAAATTGATTTGTGTATCTTTAGGAGTGTGTGCAGGGATAGGCATAAGGACCTTATTGACTAGGTGAAACGGACACATGGAACATGAAAGAGAAATCAAAGCATCTTCAAATATTTCCTAAAAGTTCCCAAATAACAGCAAAAGATATGACTGGCTGGAGTCTCATCAAATCCTACACTCAGAGGGTCTGACCTAGGGCATTCTTTTTCCCATGATAGCTGAGGAATTTCCAAAGTGGGAATAAACTGAAGTTATTTGCATTTTGGTGGGGTTTTTTTTGGTGCATATGGAGACTTAATCCATGTCTTCTAAGGCTCATCTGTTTGCATCCCGTTAGCCGCATAGAATCTGTCCTTGCACTGTCTTTCTGATGGGTGATTTCTATGTGAGAGCTTGGCCTGGCCTGGAATATGGCTAGGAGAAGCCTGAGTACCACTCAAACAGTGTATCCCCAGTCCTCTTTGTACTGAAATGCTTTGAGCAGCAGAACTGTAGAGGCATGTCTTCAGGGGTCTTCTCTTTGTTCCCTAATTAGTTGGTTGATTTACCTGTGAAGGCATGAATAGCTCTATTAGCTTTCATTGCAAGGGTGTTTGAGCTGCACTTGGCAATGCCAGAGCTCTTCAGTTCCTTTGCAGAATGATTGTCATTTTCCTTGGGCAGAGGTGAATCCTGAGAGCTGTCCTCCTGTGCTGCTGCTTGCTTGTCCATGTGCTCCTGTGGCTGTGAGCGTGGCCTCACTGCATCTCACCCCGGGCTGAGCCTGGGTTGCTCTCAGGATGGCTGCAGATGGGGTGGATAGGTGTGAGATGCTGTCTGTGATGGAGAGAGTGTGGCTGAGGTTTTGTGGTGTCAAGGGGGACGTTGCGGGGCAGTGCAAGATCAGTGGGGAGCCAGCAGAGCACAAGGAAGCCAAGAGGTTCAGTCAGACCTGCAGCTCAAGAGTGCCTGGGATGCCACAGCAGTGCCAATGGGAGCACATTGTGGGGGTCAAGCAGCAGGTCAACCTGAAAGGGTAGTTGCAAGCATATGAAGGTTGGGGAATCCTTAGAAGCAGGCTGTTAACTGAGATGATCTGTTTTTATTTCCTCAGAGCTCTTGTCTATGCCAGCCGTAAAACGATTTTCTGTGTCGTTTGCAAAGCATCCGACTAATGGTACGTTTGCTTCCTTGATTTGACGTTCCCTCACACTCCTAACCCCACACTCACATTACATTCTCTCTGCACATAGTCTCCTCTCAGCACTCTTGTGGTTTTATTGTGTCTGTATCTGGTGTCCGAACATGCTTCACCTCCCCCCATTGTCTTGCTGTGACTAACGTGTTCATTCACCCTCTATGACGGCTCAGTGGTTCCTCTGCTGTCCCCCAAGGCATTTGTGTACCCGGTGAAAAAGCAAGAGCAGTGGCT
>JANHGB010026860.1:0-40150 GCA_026283785.1 Coracopsis vasa
AATATAATATCAAAACATCTGTTTTACACTAAAGCATTTTTAACATTGACTTTCTGCTCTAGGGAGGTATTTGTTATGTAATACAATCTTAATATACTTAATATACTAACCGATTCTTTTCATGTTAGCATGCAACATAGCATCATTGGTGACATCAACAGATTTGCCTTGGTAGTGGTGAGAGTTTGATGAAGCAATAAGGAACTCAAAACGCAATTGTAAATTTACTGTTTTAACAACTGTCCATTTACTTCTGCAATTGCATTGAAATAACTAAGCATAATCTTTCCTCCATAAAAAGTCTCCACTCAGCTGTCCTACATGTCAATCTAGGCATTTAGAATAACATTCTCTTTTCTGCACATAGGTAGCTTTGGGGAAAGCATTAGCTAAATCATGTGCAATTCTAGAAATGTGGTTTTGTAGGAGGATATAATAAAAAATTGCAGAGGAGTTAAATACTCGTATTTACAAATGTTATCTTTTGTCACTTTGAACATCTCCCCTGTTTAGACTCTTAAGTCTAAATCCTGGAAACCAACACTTTATTGCTTTTAATTCTAAAAAAAACCCAACTGTATTTCAGTTACATTTGAGATTGTGGCTTTTTCTTCAAAGAAACTTGATTGCCTTAGCCTTACAGATCTGAAAATAGTGACCCAGAGCCTGGGAGGAATACAATAGCTGACACCTTAGAACTGTCTTGGGGGCTGACCCTTGACACTGGGTTTGCAGTCCACAAGGCTGAGTATTATCATCAGTCTCAACAACTGCCAAGAACTTGTGTTAGATCTTTTTCTAATGTTAACATATAGCACTAAGTACTTATTGACAGCAAAACAATAAGAACAAGAATCTTACCAAACCAAAATACCACACTGAACGCATTATTTTGTCATGGCAAGAGGACAAGAGGGAGAGTGATCCTCATAGACAGTACTGAGCTCAGTGCACTGGAATGCACCTCCTAAAAAGTGATAAAGCACTATAATATTGAAAAACACATGGAAGAAAGCAATTTTACTGAGTTTTTCATTGTAGCAATCATTTGGTTGATCACTGCCTTTAGGTGGTACAACTGAAACAAGCTAGTAAACTTTACCAGACGTTGTTCTCATTCCAAGAAATACATTTTGTTCCTGAAAATTTTTCTTGTGTCTTCTGCTTTCCTCAGTGGAACATGTACTGATAATATTTTGTAATATCAGATTTGCACAATATCTATCATGTTTTTGCAAACTGTCTAGATCACTTATGCATACTATCTCATTCTAATACTTACAAACATACTATTGGTTTCAGCAGCATCATAAGCATTGATAAATGCTTATCTGCTACTATTTGTTTTGAAGAAACTATCACAGAAAATTGCTTTCTTTGTCCCAACAAAACCAAATTTAAGCTCTGTGTCTTAAACATTACTAGCCTTTTTCTTTTTGCTGTCCTTCCTGCCTTCTTTCCTGCCTGCCTGCCTGCCTTTCTTGCCTTCCTGCCTTGATTTTTAAAACTTCAGAGCAACTATTGTTTTATACTAAAAGTACCACAGCCACAAAAAAAATCTCTTTAATAGAAATTTGCTTCTCTACCAACTTATGCTGTCAAGCCTTGATTTAGGCTGAATATTAGGAAGAAATTCTTTTCTGTGAGGATGGTGAGGCACTGGCACAGGCTGCCGCAAGTGTTTGTGGCTGTCGCATCCCTGGAAGTGTTCAAGGCAGCATGGATGGGGCCTTGAGCAACCTGGTCTTGTGCAAGGTGTCCCTGCCTATGGCAGAGGGATTGGAAATGGATGATCTTTAATGTCTCTTCCAACCTAAACCATTCTGTAATTCTATGACTATTATTTAAACCAATAAGTTGTTTCCAGTTCTGTAGGGAAAATATTAAAGTGACTTCTAGTAATCAGAGTGTTGTAAAGAGTTTGAAATTTCTTTTTTTTCTTACCCAACCAGAACAAAATACACTTTTACTGGGACTGTTAGAGCCCTGATGCTGTTATGTGACCTATTAGTGTGACCCAATGACCTCATGTGCAGCCTTATTAAACTTGAAAAGTCTCTGCTTTTGAGTTCCAGGGAGTTCTAGTAAATATGTTGAAGCCTCAGGATCAAACTCTGTATTCCTTCCTAATAACAGCTAGAATTATATCATCATGGTTGGCTCTGCTTATCTTGGGATTGAGGAGGTAACAGCAATATACAACTAACTTGTATATGGTATCAAGAAAGAAGATAGAGCAGAAATTTCACTAATTTTGAAAGAAGGAAGGAGTAGCTGGAAGAAATTTTCGACAGCAAAATGAGATGATTTGGAAGAAAAGTAACTATGTTCCCTCTTATGGAATACAATATTTGAAACAATTCAATCAGGAATCAATAAAATGCATATTTGTCATGTTGAATTATTTTATTTCAGTAATGTCAAAGAATTAGATAATGAAGTGAGAAAGCTTAAAGTATTTAGTTCAAGTTTCCTATTGACATTTTTCCCTTCTAGCATTTTTATTTCAGTGAAACTACATTTTAATAGAAAATGTACTGTTCACTCACATTACTTTGCTCTAAAATAGCCCAGATTTGTAGCCGTCCAGGTCATGCTGTGTAGTCTTTTTTTCCCTTGGGTGTTTGAAACTGAGTTGGAACTGAAAGAGTAAGAAGTTATTGGAAGAAGAATTCGATCTATTAAATTGCCTGTGTTATCAGCACTCGTGGTTATACTGAAATTGCGTTTCTATATTTCAGGCTTTTTTGTGATATGTTTTTAACTTAAATCTAATGTACACTGCCATAGGAATTATGAATCCTTTGTGGTATTTGTATAACTATAACGTCTAAACAAACAGATAACATTTGTTATCTGCCATCATGTCCCATCCTCTGGGTCTGTGTTGCACCATCTCAAAAAACAGGGGTCAAGTGCTGAATTTCTGCAGCTTTATGTAACCCCAAGGCCATGGCTAAGTGAAACTTGCAGCCCGACATTTGCACTGTCAGAAATGTAATTATTTCACAAAGACCTGCAATTTCCTATGATATTCTCTAACTCATCAAGCCAACTTGTCTTTAATTGTCAGGAAAGACCCAAGGTATCTTTTAGCAGAAATAGTATCAGCCTAGTGCAAAAACAGAGCTTAGTCTTACTAGTAGTACCACGTGTTTCAAAGGTAAAGCCTACATGGAGAGTATTCTTTGCTAGAAAATTGTTCAATAGACCTAAGTATGATGAAATGAAAGTAGAAAAGCCTTGCATGTCCTTTGCACATTAGGAGTTGCAGTACCTGTGGAGTGCCAGCTGCTGCTAAGCCAGAACACCTCTCTGTCTTTTCACGTCATGGCCTGTGGCTCACAAACCACAAAGAAGCCACATGCTCTTGACATGACAAGCCAGAAGTGTGAAACAATCTATATTTCTGCCAAAACACTCTGTGTTAAATCTGTTGACCAGGCTTACAAAAAAAAACCCATTAAAAACTGTAAGTAATATCTGTTAGGCAGTACAAGAACTTGAAGCTTTGCTAGAGCTTTCCAATGGCTAACAGCATCATTATTCGTAAATCAGTGGAAATACTTAAAGCAAAAGTCAGAAAGATGAAAGCTCATTATAGAAAATGAACAGCCATTTTCCACTTTCTGCAGCAGAAGCTTGATATCTATTTACATACCATTTCTAATATTAATATCACTGAGGTAAAATAAATCACTCCCCACACTTTTACATTTTTAATTACATTTTACTGCACTTGTTCTTTTGTTTACAGTTAGCAAATGAAGTATTTATTGTATCTATCTTATATATAGTATGGGGTTTCAGTATTTTAATCAGATTTCCCACATAATCTTCCCCCCCACCTTCCTTTACTGTCTTTTTTACGACCCTAAACACCACAGGATGTTGTTTCTTAGAAAATCTCATTATTTTTTAATGCGTGGCTATTTATTAATGTATTGTGTATATAACACACTATGCATTTCTTTGCATTGATGAATACATTTACATCCACTTGAGAATAAAAATTTCTTTAAGGCCCAATCTCACATTACTCTGACTATGCTTCCAAAATATTATGCTTCTGTTTTTTCCTGGGGTTTTGTTGGGGTTTTTTTTGAGATTTAGTTGGTGTGGTTTTAATTTTTTAAGAGGAACAATGGGGGCTGTTCTGATTTGCAGAGGTCTTTCTACCAATGGATATATGTTGTTATTAATTTTCTGAATGCACACCTGCATGTGCTATGACAGATTACTGAAGAAGGTACTCATATCTCAGCTGTGTTTTAATAAAGGTGCTCTGAACTGTTCTTTCTTATTGTGAAAGAGTCAAATTGCTCTCACATCACTGTGTTGCCAGCATTGGTATTTTGCAGTGGTATGTAAGCACCTTTTTGGGATAACAACTAACAAAATATTAAAGAAAAAAAGCATGTTTGAACCTCGTGCATTATGAATATAAGGCCTTAAAAGAATCCCGCCAAAACCAACATGAATTTATTATAGGAATTCATCATATGAGAAATGTGTTGAAGACATCAGTTTGTGGGAGTACAATGCATTTAGTAATTTTCCTTATATTTAAGATAACATGTATTTGGTACAGTTACTGATGAGCTTTTTTGTACCTCAGTGACTTTAATCAGAATTGAGAAAATTAATCTTGATGTTTTATTTGCATATTTTGACTTGCGTTTTTTTCCCCTCTTATTTCATTCTTCCTTTTTGATAAAGCATGAACCAACCATAATTTTCTGACATTCAACTGTATATTATATGCCAAACTTTTTCAGGCAATTCCTTCTTCTTTTAATTTTCAGAGAGTAGTTTGCTGAGAATATTTAATAGCTGAAATATATTAATTCAGCTCTCTTAACAGTCATCTGCAGGAACTTTTCATCCCAAGTCAGGCACAGATAACCCTGCATGTCATGGAACCTTTGAACAGTACCTAGTGAATCATCAAGTCTTCAACAGTCACTGCATACTGTGCAGAAATTCATACTTAGGGCTAATGAACAATAACAGAGGCCAAAAGAAATATAGCAGTTCTAGAGGATTTGTTCTCTATCACTGAAAATTGTCTTTAATTCTGGGGGCATAAATCTACAATGTAAATTAAGAATAGCATTTTCCCCTCAATACATGGAGAACTCCCATAATCACATGGTGGGATAATATAACACAAAGTCTTCTCTGTTGTTTTGAGGTAGCTATGTAGGGTAAGGAAAATGGTTCCCCTACTACTGTTTAAAAAACAAACCTATGTGCATGTGTACATTTTTTTTTAATCATCTAATGCACTCAGATGACTCCAAACTAGATTTATTGAAGATATTATTATGTTCTGGATCTCTCTAACTGCTCTGCGTGGAGCCTTTACGGTCTATTGGGTAAATAATACACATTTTTAAAATTATGTAAGTACTTATATACAAGAGAAATCCTAATGCTTCCAAAGGAAGGGTTATGCTTAGTAAATAACATGCAAATTTAAATTGTCCTCTTACAAATTTATGTGTTCTGTATCGTATGCTTGTGTTTGCTGGAGAGCTTAACGAAAAGCTGTTCTGTTTCTGATGCATTCCTTTTGATACTTTTTTATTTAGCTACTAAACACAGCTTTCCTTCTAGACATGTTTTTGTATTCCAGCAAAGCTGATACTGTGAATGAAAGTTACTTTATGACTTAAACCTACACTTAATTCAATTTTTTAAATCTGTGCAATTTGTACCTCTTATACAAAGGTATGATAGAGAGTCCAGTATTTTATTGTGGTTCTTTCATCAGTTTATACATCCCCAGGAATTTCTGGGTGGGTAGACTTCATTTATATTGGCTCATGCTTGAAGACGCCTGGTAACTGTCATTTTACAAAAATAGAAGGAGTAGCATTTATATTAACATTTTCTGTTCCTTCTACTGTAAAATATCACCTTAAAGAGGTGAAAAAAGACTCTTTGTGTGTATGTGGCTTTGATTCATCCTCTGCATTTTACAGGACTGGCTCGTTATGTCTCTATGACTTACCTAAACAGGGTTGCAATGCTTCAGCGCATGTGTCCCATTCCTGAGTTTATCATCAGAACATTTTCTCTACTCCTTTTCAATATTTTTTTCCCTACTATCAGTCCTCAGTCCTTTTGCTCTCATTTGAGTAATCTGTTTCCTTTGTTCATAATATTAGCTTATTGTCATGTAAGGCCTATTATTCTCTGTCTCTTAAATTTTCATTTTTCTAAGTAAGGCTCATCAAATTCCTCCAGCATTGGCAGCAGCAAGCTTCAATAGCTTTATGTTTCTGAAGAAAAACAGGATTGTTGGAGATGTGGGTTGAGTGAAACCAAAACCTTTTAAAAGATTGTATAAGCTGTGATCCACCAACGGAGGGATGGTAGCATCCCACCAGCTTAAAATGATTTTGTAAAACTAGTTTAGTTTCCCCCTTGCAGGCTCTTATGTCTTGAAGCCTGTACCAGAAGAGTCACTGAATGCAACACAGAGGCATCACAGATGCACAAGGTGTCTCCTTTTTTTCTTTATATAAAATAAGAATGATTTTTTGTTTACCATTTATCAACAAGGTGTTATTTTCAGTTTATTATCAGGATGTTTCCTTCTAAGCCAGTGTTTACTGTGGCTAATAACTGATTTATTGAAACTTCTCTGGCTAGGCATTTTGTCAGGATGATTAACTAACAAATGAGAAATTACACACTGTTAACATCCAGCTTGTTAAGAATTTGTAAAGATTATTGTTGAGTAAATAAATATTAACATCTACTTACCCATGCCAATGCTTCCAAAAGAATATCTGGGGAAAGATTATCTGGGATACAAATACATTGTAACATGAACTATGTTCTTAGTAAACACAGTATGGCTTAGAATATGATCTGGAAGTTATTTTTACATGATCCAAGTCACTAAACAGCAAGACACAAGAGCAGAATTGAGGAAGATGGGCATGTACAAGAGTTCTCAAAATGAAGAACCTGGAACCAGTATTCCTCTTTCTGTCAATAATTTCAGGAAATATAACTTGTGCGTGTGTTTCTGTAGTTAAATTTCTATTTTTTTGAGATTACATTTTAATTAGATACTTAGTCTGATTTCACAATTATTCTGCACGAACATTTCCTATTGAGTTCAATTAGAGTGTACATGATGGGTCAATAACAGGATAGGGATTATTAGTCACTATTACACATACATGCAGACACATTTGCCCATGCAAATAATTGGATATATCCAAATAACTAGTGAGGTTGAAAATTATTGCCATTTGTTTAGTCTGAATTTCATGGCATTAGTGTGCATCGTTCCAAGCAATATGTGAGTTGTGCCTAATGAATAACAGAACTTTGCTCTAAGACAAATTGAAAGGCATGAGCAGGTAACTAACTGTACAGTACACTTCAGAACAAAATAGCATGTTGTCTTCACCGTGGCAGTGCCTCAAGAATGAGTAGGTTTTCAAGGAGGAGAGAAAAAGCACTTTGCATACCTTAACTGAAAACCTGATGCATATTCTCATGACAGTAATAATAGTAAAGTAAGAGACCTTCACGAAAAACATCGTGATTGTGCATATAAATTGGACAGAATGAAAACATTTCCTCCATGATGTTAGATCATCCCTCCTCATGGCAATCTCACAAACTGATAACAAACCATGGTTACAGTAGAGCCTTTAAACTAGGAGATGGATCTGACATAGCTAAGTATGTATAGCAAAAATGTTGACATTTCATTAGTTGCGTGTTATCTAAACTTCTGCCTCTTGATGTGCAGAGAGCACGGTAAGACTTGACCTGGGCCTAGGTATTGAGTACCTGTTTAATTACCATAAAAATTAATTATCTAAGCTAAGCTGACTTTAAACAGAGAGTGTAAGTGCAATTAATTACCTGAGGCACCATAGTCCAGAAGTCCATACTGTATTTGATCAGGTTTCCACCTTGACAAACCACTAATAATACATGCAAATTTGTGAACCTAGACTATCTTCAGAGGTGGGAGAGAGACAGGTTGTTTTAGGACATGATTAGTTTCATATATATAAAACACTGAGTTGAAGATGAAATAAACTACTCTGTAGAGGAGCCCATTTTTCTCCATCATTGATAAAAGGAGTCTAGAAGACTAAAATTTTTGGAGGCGTCTATAGTGCCCATGGTTTGGTCACCTAAATCCAGTCCTGAGTATCTTTTCTCATGGTCCAGCTGACTTGTTGAAACATTATTCCATCTAATTCACCCAGTCTTACCTAATTTTTCCTCTCAAATTGCTGTTTGCTCTGATTCACCAGTGACAAAACAGGCACAGCTGGAGCAGAAGGAGTTGTCATGGAATTCTTGAAGACTAGAAGCTCTTCCAGCTTTTCCTGATTCTTGTCATAATTTGGTTTTACTCATCTAATATTGTTGACATGTGTAAACTTGCCCTGTTTGCTGGCCCTGTCTACTTATGGAGCCTGATCTGGTGGGCATACTCAAAGCAGTTTTTCCTAGGGATCAAACAAAGGGTTCACTTGAGAAAATGAAACTGGATTCTGGTGTCTGCTCCCATTAATTTTTGTCTCTTTGTTATTCATTACTCTTTCATTACAGAACTTTGAATACAGAGTATAGTGTCACTTTTTGTACTCAGCTCAGTAATGATTATTCTACACAAAGCAGAAGTTTCAGTAGGACACATGGAGAAACTCCAACTTTGATTACTCTTATTAGTATTTAATACTTTAACAGTCTCTGGCTACAATGCTTCTGTGGGACGTGTGGTCAAATTCACAGAGACAGAGGAGTGAACTGAATGCAGATCTCTTACGTCTTGTATGAGAACTCTAAGCACAGGTTGGTAGGTAATCTCAGGTACTCCACTTCCATACTTGAATGGACAGATGCAGCCACTAGATTTTAGAAAAAAGATTTTAGGCAAGAGCATTGATGTACCTGAGCAGCCAAGAACTTCCTATCACTGGTTTAGGTAGTGTACTCTTTTCTTAGAATATATGGGGGTCCAGTGTACATGTCCTGGGATTTTAGAATCCTCAGTGAACCAAAGTGACAAAAATGTAGGGAACTTGACATGTGACATCTACATTCCTTCTGTGTCTTTTAAGACTGAAAGTTGGTCATGGTGGATATTGCACTCATAGCCTCCAGACTTGCCACAAGTTCTGTGAACTTGGGAATGAAGATATTGTCATTTGTAAGCTTCAGTTTGTTCAAAAGCTGCATAATCTCTTCCTACCTGCCTTCCTGCCTTTTACCCTGCTCGCCTTTCTGCCTTAATTTCTTTATTCCTTTTAATTTTGTTTCCAGAGAGAAAGCAGGATATTTCAGGAAAAAACTCCACAGATTTTATTTAAAATGTCCTCAAGGAACCAATGTGGTAGAATGAATGTCCAATTATCATAACTCAGGAGCTTTCCCAACAGATATGGTGCATTTGAACAGCACAAGTGTCACCCATATTAAGGAAATATAGCTGTTTTGACTAGTAGCCTTCACGAATAGTATGTTTAAGGTATTGTTACAAAACTATATAAAAATTACCATATCGTTTTTCTCAACTCAAATTGCATGTGGTACTACTTCGTAGTGAAGATCATGGTCCCACTACAGTCAAGGCCAGAATTCTGATTCCATGAAGTGCACTTACTTGAATTCCCTTCCTAAAAGGGAAATATTTGATTTAAAAATAAATAAATAAATGATTCTCTTCTTAAATGGTTTTAGAGTACAATAAAATAAAACATTTAATGTAAGAGAGACAGCTCCATATGTTCAATACATATTGTATTTGCAAAAACCCAAGAACACACACCTGTGCCATCAGAGGTACATTAAAGGAAGACAAAGCAGCTGGCTATTCTACTAACTTTAATTTCTTTGTGTTCAGGTTATCCATATAAGAAATATTTTGGATGTATGACAGGTTTGGAATATTTGAGTTTTGTTTTAGGAAGAACAGTACTTCCTAGATTTTAGCAGTATTTATTTTTTGAGTGATTTTGACTTTTGCAGTGGTGAAACTGTATTTAAGGAAAAGAGCAAACTTCCTTTCTTTTATTTTTCATGATAATATGTTCTTTATGAATTTAATCTCAAACTTTCATTGCTTTCTTTCAGTCTCTTGCTGGAACCACTTAGAACCTAATCCAAAGCTTTTCTGAGCTTTATTTTTGTAAAGAGTTCAGTGCAAAAAGGAATTTTTTTGTGCACATAATTTTCTTTTAAAATCCAGAGGAATTAAAAGGCATATTATTATTATAGAGGGGTGAGCAGAAAAATGAGGATCAGAAGAAAATAAGTGCAGAAATTTTACTTTGCCAATAGTACACTTTGATAGCTGTAGTCTTCTGACTGGTGATTAGAAAACATTATGGACTGTCCTTTAAGTGACTTAACCTGATTTGCAGGCAAATAATTAGAGGCAAATTTATTTCTGGGTATCAATACTCATCTTCAAAGTTCAAATTACTGCCCTTGATTTTGAAATATGAAGTAATCTTAAAAATCAAGTTTTGCATATATGAAATGTGAGATGTCCAAATTCCTTTCACAGACCAAGAGAAAAGTAGTTATCCTACTTCTCCAGCTAGTGAAAAGATCATAAACCAGGAAGATTTTATGTTAGCTGCTCAAGCTATGAGAAAATACAAGATTATACCAGACACAAGCAAAATACTAACCATTATTAAATATGCCAAGCCATTATCTATCATATTTGAGAAGTCGTGGCAGTCTGACGGAAGTTCCTGTTGACTGCAAAAGGGGAAATATAACCCCCATTTTTAAAGAGGTACAATGCAACATGCCATCTGTCTGAAAAGTAATAGCTCTTATAGCTCACAATCCATATTTCACTGTACAAAACCACCAATTGGTTCAAGAGCGGATTATAAATATTTTCACTTATTTTTTCACTTCTGCTTACCACTCAAATCCTAAATTGATGTTATATCCACTGCTTCTGAGATATTGCTGGCTGTAGCTGGAAGTGTTTATGCTCCCACATAGTAACTTTGAAGTCCACCTCAGAGATTCCTTACTAATCTTCACACACACTGAGCTCTAACTAACATACTAACACTATTTGACACAGACTGTACAATTACTTTTTGTGTCTCTAATGATGTGTAAGGACTGACTTACAATTATATTATGTTCCTACTGCATGGAAAAACTACTGTAATCTACTGCATTTTGGCTTTACTGCACTGCTCCATGTGTTATTCCATGTCCTGAAACAGGGAATCTATCCCTAATCAAAGTTTAAAGCAAGAAATGCAAAGTGCATTGTGATCAATGATATATGCTAAAATAACAGGTGGGGAGATGTGAGGAAATTTTATCCTCATTATCTTTATGATGTAAATGATTCTCCTCACAAAACCTCTTCATAGGATGTGAAAGTAAAAATGCATAAGGTGAAACCTGTAAAGATTTTTCAGGAGGAAAGAAAACCCCACAATACACTGAAGATTGTTTTATGTTATGTACATTCAGGCTTGTTTGTGCAGTTCTAGAGAAACAATAAAAAAAAACCCTTTATAGAAATTCTTTGACCCTGCTTTTTGCCATCTGAGTGGTCATGGTTGATTGGAAAATCAATGAAGTGCTCTGAGGATTGCACCTCACTGTTGCAGAAAAGCCACACAAAAATCCAACTTTTCACATGAGATGAAGATTGCCTTTGGTTCATTTACTCTCTTAAGACACATTAAAATCAAATCTATCACCCCATTTGGCCATCTGTCAATTCTCACTACACAGTAAATGAGTAGACTTTGTTCCTTGATCACCAGAATTGGAGGATGTTTTGTCGTTGTAATAAATGGTTGTAGGCCTCAGAGACAGAAATAAATCAATGCAATTTATAAAGTTGGGGTGAAAATGTTAGATGCAGTTTTCTAAGCTACAGAGAATTATGTATGGATGACTTGCAATAAATAAAGCATAGCTTTAGCAGCTTACAAAAATAAATAATGAAGATGAAAGAAATTAATGTGTAGTCCTTTATTTTGGAACCTTTTAAAACACAGAAAAAATAGAGGAGTAAGTTACACATCAAAGGTGCAACTATCCATACATTTCATTTTAAATGGTCAGGCAATAAATAAGAGAGCATTTCTTTCTTCTCTTAACCAAAACTTAGGTCTCCAAGTACAAAATGCACTAACAACCAAAACTGCATTTCCTACTGTTTGCTCAATAGTTGTTCTGTTATTTATCTCCAGAAGAATTATTTTCTAGGTAAGAGTATGAATTTCACTGGAAATTAAATTTTTGAGAAGTAGCTTATGTTGAAGAGTGCTTCTGGAAATGAGCAGTTGTGTTGGTCTGATGCTGCAAGAGTCCAGGTGCTTTAGTCATTAAAAGCCTGGTCTTGAGCTACAATCAGCATAACATCTTTTGCCATACCATCATTTGCATGCTGTTCTTTGTTGGTTGGCAACAGTCTTGTAAAACTGAACTATCTTGTAGGTAATTAGCTCCAAAACAAAGCATATGAAAATACAGAGACTAAACATCTGGCAACAGCCATTAGCAAAGTCATCAATTCTATATCCCAGCAGACTACACAAATACAACAAAGTTATTTTCAGGAGAATAAACCGTCAGTTCCCAAATTGTGGTCTGTAGCCACAAATGGTCTTCAGTCGGTTGTAGAACAATACCACCTTTGTATAATGCTGAATCAAAAAAATGATGGCAAGCATGCATAGTTCAAGGACTTTGAGAATCGCTGAAATAAACCATCAAAGTCACAGGTTCAAAACTAAATGCTGCAATAGCAAATGCAGATTTTTTTCTTTTTTTGTTTAATAGAAATGGAGGTTTAGGAACTAAGTGTGTTGGATTGAGCACTCAGTTTTGCAAATATGGTTCTGAGTGAACTAATTTCAACAGTACAGATTTTTGAATGTTGCTAACTATGCAGGTACTGCTGAATCCAGTGGTTTCTTGTGCTAGGAGCTAATGATTTTATATTGCATATGCTTCCCTTATAAATGATACAAGTGCAAGCAATGACTTTCTGCAGAATTCGCTGTGACTGAAGTGTAATGTAGAAGTATATTAGTTCCATCTTTAGAAGTAATTAACATGCTTGCTGCAATCTAGCTGAGATAGCTGGAGTTTAGCAAGGGCAGCTTTTCAAAGTATTTAACTCTTCCTGGAAAAATTTTGCAAATGATACCAAGTTGCAGGTGATCAGATTATGGCTAGCTTGCCACCAACATGCAAGCTGGGAAGTTAAAAGCAAGATATGACTTAAGTGTAAGTCTATACTACCCAGTTAATCCAAATTGAATGGATTTTCAGTCCAGACCCATTACAGAGGAAATGCTGCAAGTGTTTAGGGTTGTTTTAAGCATTCTTGTATTCTCACATGACTGAACTACTTCTAATAGTAACTGTGATTATCCTCACAGTGAAAAAAATTATGTGCTGGTAGCCTCCCGAAAGTTTTTCTGTGTTTCTCATAGCAAGAGAACAGCTTTGCAGAAGTGAATTTATTGATTAGAAATTCATGAGCATCTCTGTGTAAGGAGCTGAGAGCCATGGGCACACACATATATGAGTAAATATAAAAAGGAGTGCACAGCAGTGCACTCCTTGGGAGACAATGTTCCTTAGAAAAGGTGCTGATTACTTGGGCTAGACAGGTGGTCTGTAACTAGCTTTCAGAGTGGGATTTCAAAATGAAAGACAGCACTAGCCTTTGGTGAAAACCATTTTGAACATCTTCATACCACCCTACTATTCAGTACATTCATACGTGATAGTAAAGAGTCCTTGTAATGAAGAAGTAAAAATGCGACAACAAAGCTAAAAAAGCAACAGCACAGAGCTTGTTTGGGAATGATGAACCTTACACAGTTTGCCAGCCTGTCATCATATTACTTAAACTGTTTCTTTTATTCTTGGGAGATATATTTTCCTTTTACAAAAGAAAAGTTTGACCAACATTCTTCAAGAAATAGCTTTTGTTCAGAGTGCTCACAGCATTTTATTGACAGCAGTTCTGTCAAAAGCAAGACTGATGAAAAAAAATAATAAAGCACTGACTTTATTTTATAAAACCTAACAGCTATTTTTCTTCTAGCACTTGGGCTCAGATTTTTAACACGATCAGTCTTCCCATTAGTCTAGCACAGAGGTGTCTATTTTTCTATTGTGGCTTTGTCAGCTAGAACAGGGCAAGGCAGAAGCTGTGACCGTATCACTGAACCTGCTTTTGCTGTCAAACCAAACTTGGCAAAGTTTTCATTCATTGGAGATTTTTATCTTTATTTTTTGGTCCAACAAGGATAGGTGGGAGGGGTAAAAAAGCATTACCCTACAGAGGATGCCAACTCCCCTCTATTTACTTATAGAACAAGTTTTGTGTTTGTAATGAAGCCTCATTACAACACCAGAACGGTTGTGAATGAGAGTCCCTGTTTGACCCAAACATTTCCATTGACTTTAGGAGACCAGACTTTGGACTCTTGAGGGATCTGCTTGGTAGAGTACCGTGGGATCCATCCAAATCCCTAGAGGGAAGAGAGGCCCAAGAAAGCTGGTCAATATTCAAGGATATTAATTCACCTCCTTCAAGCTCAGGAGCAATGCACCCAACAAAAAGCAAGTCAGGCAAAATGCCATGAGGTCTGCATGGGTAAACAAGGAACTCCAGGACAAACTCAGACACAAAAAGGAAGCCTAGAGTGTAGAAGCAAGTAAAGGTAGCCTGGGAGGAATACAGAGAAATTGTGTCCAAGCAGCCAGGTATCTGGTCAGGAAACCTAAAGAGAGGTTTAAATCTGACCAAGGATGTCAAGGACAAAAAAACCCCAAACCCTTCTTTAGGTATGTAGGTGATAAAAAGACTAGGGAAAATGTGGGCCCTCTCTGAAAAGAAACAGGTGACCTGGTTACCCAGGATATTGAGGAGGCAGAGGTATCCAATGACTTTTTACCTTGGTCTTCACCAGCAAGTGTTCCAGCCACACCACCCAAGTTGCAGAAGGCAAAGGCAGAGACTGGGAGAATGAGGAACTGCTTGCTGTAGGAGAAGATGATGTTCGAGAACATCTAAGGAACCTTATGCACAAGTCCATGGGACCCAATGAGAGGCATCTCCCGGGAACTGGCGAAGTGGTTAAGCCACTAGTCCTCATGTTTTGAGAAGCTGTGGCATTCCAGTGAAGTTTCCACTGACTGGAAAAAGGGAAACATAATCCCCCACTTTTAAAAACAGCATTAAAGAAGACCTGGGGAACCACAGGCCGGTCTCACCTCAGTGCATGGCAAGATCATGAAGTAGATGCTCCTGGAAACTATGCTAAGGCACATGGACAATGAGGTGACAGCCAACATGGCCTCACTAAGGGCAAATTGTGCCTGACAAATTTGGTGGACTGCTACTACAGGGGTATAGCATTGGTGAATAAGGGAAGATCAACAGACATCATCTACCTGGACTTGTGCAAAGCATTTGACACTGTCCTGCATCAACCTCAGGGGTTGGTACTGGGACCAGTGCTGTTTAACATCTTTGTCGGCAACATGGACAGTGGGATCGAGTGCACCTCAGCAAGTCTTCTTGATGACACCAAGCTTTGTGCTGGAGGGGAAAGATGCCATCCAGAGGGACCTTGACAGCCTGGAGAGCTGGACTCATGTCAACCTCAGGGAGTTCAACAAGGACAAGTGCAAAGTCCTGCACGTAGGCTGGGGCAATCCCAAGCACAAACTCAGGCTGCGTGGAGAATGTTTTGAGAGCAGTCCTGAGAAGAAAGTCTCAGGGGTGTTGGTTGATGAGAAGCTCAACGTGAACCGACGGTGTGCGCTCGCAGCCCAGAAAGCCACATCCTGGGCTGTATCAAAAGGAGTGTGGCCAGTAGGTTGAGGGAAGTGATTCTCCCCCTCTACTCCACTCTCATGAGACCTTACCTGGACTACTGTGTTCAGCTCTGGGACCCCCAGCATGAGAAGGATGTGGACCTGTTGGAGTGAGTCCAGAGGAGGACCATGAGGGTGATCAGAGGGCTGGAGCACCTCTCCTATGAAGACAGGGTGAGAGAATTGGATTTGTTCAGCCTGGAGAAGAAAAGGCTCTGGGGAGACCTTAGAGCAGCCCTCCAGTGCCTAAAGGGGCCTACAAGAAATCTAGAGATAGACTTTTTACAAGGGCATAGAGGAATAGGGGAAGGGTTAACGGCTTTAAACTGAAAGAGTTTGGATAGGGCTTTGAGAAACCTGGTCTAGTGGACCCCATTGCTGGGGGGTTGGATCTAGATGATCTGTAAGGTCCCTTCCAACCCAAACCATTCTATGATTAAGATTATATTTTGTTGATGATTTTTCTATTGGTTCTACTTTCTGCACGGAGTGTGAAAATCTTTATTTCACAATCTGAGAGAATCTGTATTGTGGCAGTACTTACTTGACTGCCTGGGAGAAAGCAATGAGCTGTTCCTGAGAAGCTACTTTTAATGGTGCTAATGTCACGAAAAAAAACCAGGCATTACATTTATCACTGACATCCTCTGATGATACCACTGGAAAAGAAGGAAAGAATCAGGAAATCAAAGTAGTCTAAACCAGAAAGGCACAGAGGGATCCTTTCTACTGGAAGCTGTTGCCTAGCTGAAAATGACAGGATGTCTTTCAGGGCAGCATTAAAAAACTTACACTGAAAACTTAACAAAGCAGACAGCATTATGTGCAATAAAGAACTCAAGTAAGAAGCCAAAATATCCATTTTTTTATTTCATGGTAGGCAACACGAGTTGCTTCTGTACTTGTATTAACTTACTCCTATGGTTGCAACCACACATATGTGAAGGAGTACATTCCAATGTGAAGAGCTAGCAAGAGTACAAATGAATTAAAAATATCAGAAGTGCTAAATAGCTACATGGCTTGCAGTAGCTGTGCCATGTGCATTAAATAACACTTGTGTTAAAGCATCAGGCAACTTGTGTATATGAGCATATGGACTTTTAAAGTGGGTCTTCATGAGCAAACAACTGATTGTCTCAGAAGAAAAAAAACATTGAGAGCAGAGCAAGATTATAAAATAGAAGCAGAACAGCAAAGGTTTGATGATTACTGCCAGCACCATCAAACATGAACAGATACAGTCACTTATATATGCTCATATGCCCTGACTTATTCTCAGAGGTTTCCAATGACTCTTATACATACTGAAAGAGTGCTGGAAGTCACACAGATACTATACAAATTCTTAGACGTAAATAAACTGGCTTACACAATCTTTTTACTCATTAGTCTGGGTACAGGGAATTCAGCTACTATTATTTTAGATGATTCTTCAGCTCATGAGAATGGCAGTTTCTGGAGAAAGTAGAGGAGGTGCGCTGTAGTTTTCCCTTTTGTCAGAGTACATAGCAACTTTCTTCGTCTGTGCTGTGTACAGACCAATATAAACACACACAGGCCCATTGCAATAATCATAAAGGCAGGAGCCAGGATAAACATAACAGTGCCTCTGCTACAATTCAAGTTCCTTATATTTCCTTAGCAACTTTTTCAACATGGCTTTTTGGCTTTGGGTTTGTTTGGGGCTTTTATTTTTTTTTTTGCATTTTTTTTACATGTTGGAGAGGGAAAGCAGTGTTAAGGGGCTGGTTTTACATCATCAGCATATTCCACATAATGGGTGGATCCCAGCTGAATAATGACACATTATTAGATTTATTTTTTGTGTGTCATCGATGTGCTATTTCAGACATGTTTCTGTGCCACTTCTTCAGTTAGTGCAAAAAACTCCACAAATTAGCTATATCAATGTATGCATACAAACCAGAAAATTCTCAGTGCTATACACTGGGTTCAGTAACACAGTGGTAGATTTCTCCAATTAAATATGTTTGAAAAATAATTGCTGTAGCTTAGGCAGAACATTTCCTTCAGGAGAATGGCTAAGTCTAATCACTAAGTTATTAACAGAAGAGACAGCTTTAAAGGGATTATTTGTAGTAATAATCCGTCTTTTCCAGCCTAAATGATTCTGTGATTCTAATTGTGTCAGAACAACATCAAGTAGAGTTGGTACATTGGTGTGCAATTTGCCATAATACTCTGATAAAAGTGATGTCAGCAAGGTACTTCTTCAGTAAACCACAGGTGGACTTCATCCAGAGCCCAAGTATTAAAATCAGCACTAAATGCTGAGTCATTCTTCCCAGAGGAATCTGGTAACTATTAACTATTGCAGTTTGAAGCAATTTCTTTTTAAAGAAACCTAAAAATAACCTGAAACAACAACATTAAGTATTAGCCAAGATTGCTTAGTGTTGAAGTTACCAAGGCAGGACATGTTAAACTGACAATGAAAAAAGGAGTTGTCTGTTATAAACTCTCATTTTAAAATCAGAGTCATATGATGGAGATGTGAAGTAAAAAAAGAGTTGTAGTGACTGCTGAAAGCAGTTTGGTGTTTCAATAACATGTCATTATATATAACAAAGTTTGGAGCACTATAAAAGAACGGTACAGAAAAAAGTTGTCATAAAATAGTTATTTTCCACTTGACATAACCACCTGGTTACATATTCAGTGTGCAAGAATGGCTTTCCAGAAGAAATATTTTTTTCTCATCCTGCCAAAAGTTTGGGTTAGCTGCTGGGATTACCACGTGGTTGGAGTGATAAACAAAAGGAATTGAAATGTTCACAGTACTCATTTTGGGGTTTATGAAGTCATTCTATAGCTTTAAGTGTAATGGAGTAATATAGTCACATATGCCCTTTTCCAAGCATATTAAACCCATTCTTATATTTTTGAGTACTGTTGCCCAGCCTTTCACATACTAAAATCTTCTGGGAATTTCCTCTCAACCAGCAATACAAAATAAGCTCTACTTACTGGTTGAATTGCTAGGTAGTATGGTGATTTGACACTTCACAGCTACTAGTACTAATATAGGAAGAAGAAAATGGAGTTTTTGAAAAAGCATTATTGAGCTTTTGATCTTGCAGATCTGTTCATCAAAACTAAAACCCAAGCATGGAACAACTCAACACAATTAGAAATCATGTAAACAGCCATGATGTGAACATAGCATAGACTGTGTTGGATTGTGTACATGACAACTTTTAGTTGAATATGTAAGCAGTTGTAGCTTGTCTGCAACTTGAGAACATAAAATGTTGTTAGTACTTGTTTAAAGGATAATATTATTTTTCAGTCTTACTAGATCTGGACTAAGTGAAAATTTAAAATGGAGAAAAATTAGATTTTGAACTTCCAGTTTTTTAAATTGTATTATTCTTTCCATGTTTTTGTTGCTAAAAGCTGGTGAGGAAAAAGCATCTTCTAGCCACCGCAACATAAATTTTAATTAACAGTGAGATAGACAGCTAACATGGGCCTGTTATAGTTCTGTGGGAAGGATGGATTTTGAACTTCTGAAAGTAATTTTCCTTAATTTTTTTCCTCCACTTTCCTGTAACTTTTCTTGGATTATGAG
This sequence comes from Coracopsis vasa, assembly GCA_026283785.1. Classification (NCBI taxonomy): domain Eukaryota; kingdom Metazoa; phylum Chordata; class Aves; order Psittaciformes; family Psittacidae; genus Coracopsis; species Coracopsis vasa. The sequence continues at coordinate 19,481 of JANHGB010026860.1, forward strand.
TGTGTCTTCCTAATTTTCCTTACTTTTATTATTGCATTTATCATTCAGTTCTTTTGTAGGATTACAAGAAAGATCTCTGCCTGGAATTTCCTAGATGGTTCATTTACAGGCACATGTAAATGGCAGGGGAGACATGAACTCACTGTAAGCTGTTGTGCAGCCTTATTTGGAAAAGGTTATATGCAGCCAAAATCCCAACACTTAAATAAACACCGTACTGTTCTTCTGAGCTGGTTACAACAATGTTACTGTATGTGTAGGAACTTGTAGACTGCTACTGGAGCAGACACATTGGCATGGTTTTAGTCATCAAATTTAAAATAAATACATGATTCTGGTGTCAACTTTTTTGTCCTCCTGTATTATTATTGTTATGTATAATGTATTGACAACCCTAAAATATTAAAATGTGCTGAAATGTCATTTGCAGGGCTGTCAGCATTAAAAAAGAATATCAGTTTTGGAATGTGGAAATATTTACATTTTCACTTGATGCAGTTTTTATGAAACTGCGTGGATGCCACACAGAAGCTGCTATGCCAACTGCCGCCTTCACCTCTGTGGTTCTATGAACTGGGCTATATCTCCAGTATGTGGACTGTCAGTCAAAGCTAAGGAAAGATCAATAAACCTCGAAGGACAGAGTCTTCCCTGAGGAGACAGGTGGAGCAGATACAAGTCACTACTTCCTTGTAAGAAAACGCTTCCATTTTGTTTCAGTTTGGGCAAGATTTTTTGTCATGGTAAACATGATGTTGTGGATAAACATCATGCTGTGGAAACTGCATTTTCTATAGAACATTTTGATAGAGAATTTCCAACCAGCTCCGTCTGGATGAAAGTTTTCACCTGCTAAACCAGTATGTACAAGGATGAATGCCTGCATGAATGGGAACCACAGTAATAACCTGATGGAGGGACAGCCAAGCTGCAAATGGGGTCCCAGCAAAGCAGTGTATGTGTGTCAGCAAGTCACAGACTACAGTGCACTGCACCTCTGTGCAGCTGCAGTACTTTCAATTCCAAAAGCCAAACATGAGACAATCTTCACTCTAAGATAAGATAAGATGATGTGGAAAGGAAGAGACAGCTGTTCTTAGCAGCTGTATAGGACTGGAATAAAACCACAACAGTAGTAGCAGAAGATGATAGTGGGGTCTCTGCTGGCAGCACCACGGGGTCATTACAGCTTTTCAGGCAGGCACTGCTAAGGGAGTGGCAGCCCTTTTCCCTTTCACACATTCGTGAGGCTGAAGTAGCAGCTTTCATTTCTCCCTTCTGTGAATTGGCAAGCTGGCATTACAGCTGATGAAAAATGAATCAGGTCCTGGGGATGCGATGAGAATTGACTGTGCTGCACACTTGTTAGTGTTTGGGCTTTGCTGCTTGGATACTTTTATTGATGAAGTGAAGTACTGCATGCTATTAAATTATCATTTCATGCTACTTATGATAATAGGCAGAAGAGCATGGCAGATTATTATTACTTTCATTTAGAACTGATTAATGTGTATTGTTGATAGCATGTGTTTCTTTCTTAAAGAGAGTGGAGAGGTGTGAGATTTCAATTTGAAAGATTTTGTTATGTTCCTTTATAGATTTAGAATCTAAAAAAAAAAAAAAAGAGGAAAGCAAAGAAAAGAGGACTGTGTGAAAGGATAGGGATAGCTGTGTTAGACAAGCTGAGATAATGTTGTAATAATAACTGTTTTATGTTTCTATGCATATGGTGCTGAGCAGAATGCATTGAATCCCCTTAGCAGTTATGTCTTTATGTGCACAGTCCCCCTACAGTTAATAATCTATTGTACCTGCTCTTCAAGACACCTGGCTATTGAGTGCATTACTAAATAGCACAATGTGTAGCCATTTAATGAGGCTGAGTAATTCTATTATCTCTTCAAACTATTTATTCACCACCTGCATATTTTCTACTTCTGCTACAGCTAAGGTTAACAAAATTAATTCTACCATCAGAGGCTGATAATCCTGTCATCTCTCTGTGTGTGACACGAGTGTGATGGAGATTCATAGATCCCCATTCTGTGGTTTATATCTGTCATACTAAACATGAAACAGTCAGAAGACAGCAAAAGAATTACTGTAGAAATACTGTACAGAATACAGAGTACTTTACAGTATACAAAATGGCCACAAAATGACATCTTACCTGCCATAATATTGATTTGCACAAAGAGTGAAAGGAGTTTATCTCTTTTTGACCACATGCAAAACTAATACTTAGGGACTGTTGTGCATTAGGTGAAGACTGTCATGGTAGAAATGAAAATGAAATGCATGAAAGACAGACCAAATGATTTGCACAGGTGCTGCAGCAGTACCACTGATCTACACTGAATGAACCTGCTAAGTGCTGAAATTAATATATTAGACCAAATAAAGCATATCAGTCCTTTTTAAATGCCTTTCATATTTTTTGAAATCTTCCAGTGCCATTCTTTCCCTTATCCCATGAAACTCAATGTTCACAACTGAACTAATTTTTTTTGCATTGTGTTGAAATAACTATGGCAGCCATGTTTAACAAATGCCATATGAAGAGCATAAACACACAGGCATCACTGCAGAAACACTGCCACAGTATTATCCTAATATATGCACTGAACACAGATGATGGAAGAGGAAGGTTGAAAGTCTGTTGAGGGTGAAATTGAGAATGACAACCTGATTGTGCCTCTAGATTTGGCAAGGAGATCTCTGCTATCTACCAAAAAGTCTCTCGAAGCAACTAAATCTGGTAAACCAGAGCAAGAAACAAAAAGGAAGCTAAAATACTAAATTTTTGTTGTTGGTGGTTTTATGGTGTTTCACTGAACTGGCCTTTTGCCGTCAAATTTCCACAGCAGGCATAAAGCATTGATTCCTGCAACCGTATACTATGAATGAATAGAAAAATAGTAAATGACAAGTAATTCACAAAAGCAGTAGAGAAAAATTGTGCATAAAAACCTGTGGTTGGATCTATTGTAAGTCAGACTTTTGCTGCTGGTTTGCTTTGAGAGCCATAGCTTTAGTACAGTTCAAGTTGCACATCACACACATATGGTATCATCCTTTATCTCCTTCCCAGTGTGGATTGAGTTTAGGTGCCAACAAAATTCTGTATGTTGTCTTAAGATTTACTTAGGCTTTTGCTCAGTAGGATGTAACACTGGTATCTCTTGACCTCTGCCATGCATTTATAATCAGAGACTCTTCCTGAGAACTCAGAACTGGTGGGAGACCCAGAGACTAAAACCACCCCATCCTCATAAACAAGATCCCACAAGCCTAAAAACATCTCTCATGACATCAAGGTTGTTGGCAATCCCATACAGATATGCTCTGTTTCTCAAGGGTAGCTAACACTCAAGGGCATTGATGCTTTTAAGTATCATCAAAGTTGTCCTTATGCTTTAGCTAACTCAAAAATTACGTTGATCCAAAAAAAAAAGATACCTGCAAAACCAACCAACATGAATGCCTCTTTCTCCTGCAAATCTCAGTCTCTCTTGATTTTAATTTCCTTTTTTTTTGGCCAGTCTTTGAAATAAAAAGAGCCACTGAGCTTAAAGGGCATCTTTCTCTGTATTATTCTTCTCTTGCTGTCTGTCCCTAAATGCAATATTCTCCTTCCTACTGTGTGAGAAGCCTGGAGTTGGATCCCCTCATTACTAAATGGACAGGTCATCGCTGCCCACAGAGGAGGTTGCCAGGCTTGGCTGCAGCAGCCATGAAGGACTGGGTGGCAGCAATCCTTTGAAATGTGAGTTACTACCAGGAAATGTATTCCTAACACTGAAACAATTACACCATGACACTAGATCTAGCTGTTTGGCAGATGCTAGGGCATAGTTGCATGTGGTGTTGTAGAGCAGGAGAGATACCTGGTATAGTGCTATAAATGAATGATGGATTTGCATATTAGAGGGGAATATGTGAGGACTTGCTCTTGATGTATTTGTAGACACTTTGTGTCTTATAAATTCTGCATTAATTAGTATGTGTTTATCTTCTCCTCCTGATAAGAGAGTTTCAGGTCAGCTCTATGCAGAAAGATTTGGCGAATTTCATCTCATTTTCAATGTGACCATCCCACATTCACATTCAATTGGAAATCATCAAGATTTAATGGCCTTCTGCTATCTCTGATCTAGCATAAGGGAGATATACAAATGGAAATAAGTACACTCCATGTAATAATTTTGGAAGTTTTAATAGGATTCACATATTGTCCTATGAGAAATTTTAGAAGAAGTAGATGCTGTTGTTTCCCTCTTCTTACATCACAGTGTTTATTTCATCAAGAAGCCTCCTTAGTCATGACCAACCTCTAGCTGTCCATTAAGCATTGCTGCAAAATCCTAATTCAGCCTATTCATGCTTCTTTTACACTACATCTATTAACTTTTTAAGGAAATGCAAGTAGGAAATGATATTGCAGAGGCAAGAAATGGAGCATAACAAGCCTAATGTTGCCCAATAGTTTAATATTATTTATGCAGCTGGCTAAAGTCAGTTTTTATTAGAGGTCCTACCATTTTGTTTTTATCACAGAGCACAGCACCTCTAAAAGACCGGTCTCAGTGCCATATGAAACAGTAAATGCTTCAGTACCACAATGCATGTACAAGTTCACCAATTAAAAAAAATCACTTAATCAAACTATGGACATATCGACATAAACAGTCTTAATTTGTGCATTCTGACACCTGTCCAGTTACTCTATTCCCAAGAAAATGAGCCCAGATTTGGTGAGTTGCCTAAAGAATATGCATTATTTGAGGCCTGTTATTAATCTTTGTGGTCTTGCTGAGTTATTAACAAATTTAAATTTAAGAGCAAATTGAAATTAATTTCTAAATCATTTTACTGTCTCAGATGACATTCATCCAACCATACTGTCCTTAGGAAAATAAAAGTAGCCATTGTGAAACAGTAAAAAAGAGTCTTGACTAGTCCTTGACCAGAAAGATGATGGTGTAAATAAGTTGAAAAGGAATAACTTCCAGACTGAGTCAGGGATCAGGAGGACTCTGTGAAAAAGCATTTCTCACCATGGTAACTTCCAGAAAATTGCACTAAAAGAAGTGCATATCTGTTTCCTTTAAACTAAAGAGACACTTATCATGTCTCTCTTGTTTAAATTAAGTGAAAATCTGAGATATGCGCAGCATAAATGAGGGAAGCATATGGCCCTTGCTTCGTAATTTAAAGGGTAATTTGGTTAAGAAATGGAGAGTAGTCCAGACCAGGGTACTATTATGTAATATCAATGCAAAGCAGAACCTTCCCCAGATAATCGGGTCCTTTCTTTTCTGACACATTTTTATACTTCATCATTCATTTTCCTTATTTCTCACACTTCTTAATTGTGGTTTTAAACTGTGTTCAATTTTTCAACATAGGAAATAGTACTTTGTTTTAATTATTTTTATTTTTTTTAAAGATGAGAGATAGAGGATTAGCTGATACAAAGGAAAGATGTGGAAGCTTTTTCCGTTCAGTTTCAATCAAAAAAATAATTCAAACAATGATGAAAGAGTCATCTTACTCTAAAAAATATTTTGAGTTTTACTATTTTGTACATAGCCCCAAGGGAATAGATTTAAAAGCTTTCACAATATGCCATTTTTGTCTGTGAAAAACTAGAGTTGGAGCTACTCCAGAAGAATCAGTAAGACTGCACTGGGATATCTTTAAAACCCTTCTCCAAAATGGGCAGAGCAAGGATTTTTCCATAGTAAATGAAAAATTGTGCAGGTTACTTCTATTACTGCTATCATCTCTAAGCTTTTGATCAGAAATATGTATACTTGACCTCCCACTGAAAATTTAGTCAAAACTGGTACATATCTGTGTGTTTTCTGATGAGCAGCTGAGTGAATTAATAACATTCCAACTTCAGAGACAATCATGGTGCATCCAGAAAGGTACCGATTTCTTACATGGGTGAGTGAGATTTTTATTTTATTTTCATTATATGCTTACAACCAGTGTAAGCAAAAGCAAATTAAAGCTTATTAGTGTTGTGTATGAGTTGATATGCATGTGTACATGTACAGGTACTCATGATATGTACAAGTACTTCATGATATGCGTCAGGTACTCAAAGATGTATATCTTTGTACATCTGTACAAAATCTATACATCTGTATGTAGCAGTATAACTGCTACATCATAAGTAGTTCTAAGGGAACCAAGTGTTTAAATACAAAAAACACTGAATTCAGTAAAGAACCTTGTATCACTTAAAAGGCTTTTATACTTTTCTGGGTAATCCATGATCTACTAAATTACATAAGTGCCTGCTTAAATATCTCTCTTTTGGTCAAATTGTGCAAACATGGGGCAAGCATACTTAAATTCAGTACACATTTTAGCAGTTGATTGAATTTGGGCACAGACCATGCAGATTTATACAATGATTTTTGACTTAATACTGGTCCATTCTGCTGTCTTTAGAAAAAGCTGAAGCTTTCTGAAATCTGAATTTATGCTTCACTTATATGACTAGGCATTTCTAGGGAAAGCAGTGATTTTACTTCAGTGTTATGCTGCACTAAGTCAGAATCAGCCCTAAAAGATTTTTAAGATTCATTTATGTATATGCACATGTACATGCGAAGAAGAAAACATTAACAGTGTTTTGGAGCATCCACATCATGTTCCTAAAAGGGATTTCCTGTCCAGAAATAGGAAGACTATTTGCCATATGCATATATAAGGCAAATTTCCACTCAATTTTTAAAGATAGAAAAGGAATCAAATTTATTATTTGAGGATTAAAACCATCCGAAGTTTTTTATGGGAAAAATTGTAGGGTAGTTAAGAGTTAAAAGGTATGGATCATAACCTTTGAAACTTTCCCCAAAGCTGCACAGCTACTGATGGGGTGACATGAAAAGCCTTTTCCCTTATAATGAGATACCAAGCAGATCTGTCTTCTTTTAAAACTTGGCATTTAAAAATACATTTACTTCTATTATGTACTGGTCTAACCTGCACAGGCTATTTCTTGTGACATATTACCAGAGCAGATGTTTTAGACAACTTGCTGGCATAACTGCAAAGAATGGACAATGTTTTTTGTTTTTCTTTTTTAATTTTGATGAACTATTGCAAAAGTTTCTTTTCCAGTATTTTAATACAGGTTTATCCACAGATTTCTTTATGTAAATTGCCTATTATTTTTCCCCTACTGTGCAACTGAGTAGTGTAATATGAAGAAATAGGGGAAAAATGGACACCCTGATGACTTTTTTTCCACAGGACATCTGCTCACCTTACCCAGATCTTTGCAGCCAATTTGTCTAAGACCATATGGATGAGATCAAATTCAAGAGAACTGGGGGTAGGGAGGAGGCAGAGTAAAAACAGGGGCTAGAAAGGAAGAATAAAGGAAAGGATAAGAAAGACATGAGTTTGAGAACATATATTTTAAAGACACACCTCTCCCAGAAAATGTTATGATTTTTAGTTATTGCATATAAGCTCCAGGTTAAAACTTCATGTTGTTACTGAATAACAAGCTACTTTATTAAGAGTAGCTATTGCAGTCTCTCTACTGTCATGACCTTTCCTACAGCTTAATAACAGGATCTCAAATTGAATCTGTTTAATATTTCATTAAAATGTTTAAACTATAAATACAGAGCATTATGTTACAGAATATATTTGTACTTTTTTACCAAGAGATGCTGTATTTCTGTATTCATGAAGAAATGACCTTCAGGATTCAGAAGAAGGTCCTCTCTGTTTTATGCTGTCCTATTCCATTTTATCAGTTTTTTTCAGGCTGTATGGAAATACGAAATTCATCTCAGCATCCCTAACAAATGTATGATCAATCAGGGAGATGCAAAATCATCTAATGTTTATATTAGGTTGCTGGCACAAGCAATCACCCCTAATGACTTAGTAATGCCACAGTAAGCTGTGCATATGCTCAAGTATTTTCATTTGTGTTTCTGATATTTATCTTTACAGGGTTATGGACCCGATCCTTTGGATAGTTACGTAGGTTCTTAAACTGACACAACTTTGACTTCCATGGCTTAGCTAACCATGTGTATTTTGGTGTATTTAGAACCAGAGTATGGTTTTGTTTAAGCTGTACAATAGATGTAACTGCTCCGTAAAAGAACAATCGAGCAATATTTTGACAGAAAAGAAAGGAGTTACCAGGAAGGAATAATGAATAGATCAATACAGAGGTCTCAGATTCCCACTGAAGTCAGGATCAGGTTGTTGGTAGGGAACAAAAAATGCCGGATGATTTGACATTATTTTGCAGGTAATTAAATAGCACAAAGATATGTTACATCAGTTTGCATTTGCTTTTTTGTTAAAACTGATCTGACAGTTACCAACACTCAGCTGCTGCACAGCCCTGTGTTAACCTGCAGTAATGTCTTTGTCTGATGCCTGAAATAAAGCTTTTGATTTTTATTTTCAAAGAAAGAAAATCTGAAGTTCTCAAAGCAGAAACTACCTGGCAAAGCGTGTAGATTTGTTGCATAAACATACTCTTGCTACTATCAATGTCACCTATTACATTGATTGGACAACTTAATATTGAAACTGGCTGATATAACTGCCAAACATCCAGTATAATTAAATTAATCTACTGGAAGATTTCCCATAAGGAAGTGTGACTGTGGCCTGGCCTACCAAACAAGATGGGTAGGGAGGACTGTTTGCAATTACATTAATTTGCCAAGCTGATTTTCTGTTTCTTGATTCTTTATGAAGAAAAGTGGGAAAACAAACAAAGTGATGTTTCAGGCTTCTCACCTTTGTACTTATTTCAATGATTTTCAGCTATTTTTCACCAATCTGGTTTTGTGCTTATTAAAATCAGCAGAAATTGATAGCAGAGAGAAAGGTCTCCAATTCAGATATTTTCATTTACAAAAATTATCAAAGACAGGAATCTTTTGCCAAAGGAGAAATCCTGTTTCAGATTTTGTATTCAGAATCCAAATCTCTTTTGGACAATAGTGTCTTTTGGTTGCAAGTTCAGGCTTATGACAACATCTTCATTGGGGCTGGCTCAGGCCCAACTTTCACAAACTTCAAGAGCAGCATCAGCTTAGGCTCTTTCTGATGACTTTTGTCCCCCTGCCTCTCATCATCTGTTCCTGCACTGCCCCCTCTGTTAGGGGAGCATAGCTGGGAGGCCGTGTGGTGAGCCAATAAAGAAACTGAAGCAGGTTAAAGATACCCTGTTATTTTTAACAGATACCAGTTCTCTGGTGTGGTTCAGTGCAGCGCCCCACAAATAGTTGTTCTGACACAACTGAGGAGGCATGTGGTGGCAGAAATGAGCAACTGAAAGTGGAGAGTGAACCAGGATCTGCCAAGCTGGTGCTGATGCTGATACAAATGACCCTTGGAAAAAGCTTTCTTTTCTGCCTGTGTCTCCACCCCTGTTCTCATCCCCAAAGCAGCGCTCAGGAAAAAACCCTCTTCACAGGGCACATGAATTCCTAAGTGACATTGCATTTGCCTTTGTTCTTCAGTAAAAACATCTGCTTAACTGTCTTTTAGAGATATCTGGAAAGGGCTGTGAAGAAATCTTCTAAATTCAGCTTATATGAGGATGCTTCAAGAGAATCAAATAACAATTAGAATTATGTCAGGACTGCCTGTGATTTATTGTTTAGCTTAATATAATTTTGTAAAGTAGATGCATTAGCAGAAAAAGACAGTTTTCTTATCTAGGCTCCACAAATGTTCATTAAATTTATTGCAAACATAGGTTTAGATGACTGTATAGTCAATACATCTGGCAGAGAATGATATAAGAAATTGTGCTTTTTCTAATAAGAAAAGAGTTCACTTAACTAAATACAGCATATTATACACACTATACATGATCAAAACAGTGAATACAGTCCTAACAGTAAAACAGACAGAAGAATATCAAAAGTAACCAGTCTAGCTGTAGGGGAAACTAGGCTAAAAATTGTTTCAGGCAACTATAACATCTGAGGGGGTTTTAACAGCTGAGTTCAGACTGGAAAAGTTTTCTTTATCATGTGGTAAATTCACAGAGGATATACAAGTGAAATGTACTAAACCTGATGGCAGCTTTGACTCCTTTTCGTCTATGCACACTAACTATCAGAGGAGAATTTAGGGAACAAAATAACACATTAGTAAATTGGTTAGGGGAACTTCTGCTTTCTTTCACAAAGAATAATTTCTGAGAGTTGCAAACAATGAAATAATATATTCACATTCTTATAAAGAGGATGGTAGAGGATGCAATATGCTTATATCGCACAAATAGGTCAAGTGAGAGAAAAACAAAACACCTCCAGACACTCTGTGCACAATAAATAAAAGACCAGTGTGTTCAACAGGCCTTTTGAACATAGAAATAGTTTTATTACCTAGCTAGGTAGGATGGTAGGAAACAGAAACTCATTTTTCCCCTCAAACACTCGTTTTATAGCCCCTAAACACCCTAATGAAAATAGTTTTGAGACAAATACTACTTTCTTTACATCTTCAGCACTAAATAATTATTTATTTTAGAAATACAGAAGGAAGATGGGGTAAAAACTCACTGATGTCAGTGGGAGCTCCCCTATTTTCTTGAAAGGACTCAAGACAAACAGACACTTAACAGTTTTTAAGTATGAACTTCAGCTCCCACAAACCTTCACTCGTTTGTGGACAGCATGCTTTTGAAGAATGTTACCTTTCACTTTCTTCTTTCATGCTGCAAATGCCAGTTTTGCCTCCTCAATCCTTCCTAGAATCCTCAATTTTTTGTGACCAATTGCTTAAGCCAACATCTAGGAAAGGAAAGGGAAAAGAGCAAGAAAGGGGTGCTATTTAGTAAGCATATAGAGTCTTTATTGTCCTACCTACCTATAACTAGAAACCATTTATTGATACTGCATGAAGAAAAGCTGCTGAATGTTTAAATCTACTCCATCTGATATGAAGAGGCTTTAAAGCTGGACTTTTCTTACCCTAGATGAGTAGCCAGAGCCTTTGTTTGCCTTCTATGGCAAAGAGGAATGCACACCAAAGGACTGAAATTCAAGTCCCTGAAGAAGACAAACTCTTTTAAACTTCTTTACACCTGTATCTAATTGTATGACTATCAGGCTTCCTCAGCTGTTTTGGGTCTTCTTTGTTTCGGTTTGGTTGTTTGGTTTGTGGGTTGGTTTTTTTTTTGGAGGGATAAAGAAATGTCTGATTTCTGTAGAATTTGCCAAACCAGAAATTGCACGATAGTTTTCTCTTGTTTTCGGTAGTCAGGAGAGCTGCCAAAAATGAGCTGACACAAGTACAGCACTGTCTTCTCCCTACATATGTCTTGGATCATGAAGCATAGCAGCATTTAAGCTTCAGAATGGTGCTTGAAGAGCATGCTTCACAGGGACATGAGCATGTAAGTAGGATGACTTAATTTTAGTGCATATGCATGCGTATCTTTCCTCCCTTGTGAGCAGTTTTTCATTAAAGGGAATGATTAGGTTCTTATTATTTATACATTGTTTTCCATTGCTTAGGGAGATTTTTCTGTAATCTGCCTCACACTCGGAAGGATTTTAAAATAACTTTCTGTCCATTAAGTAATTGGTTTAATGCAAGAAATAGAGAATGAAAGAAATCATGTGTACAGGAGACTCTGCTGTTTTTTCTGCTTTTTAAATTCAGACAATTTCTCCTGGCCCACTGTTGTTTAAAAGCTTTTGAAGATTTTTGGCTGGAGAACAAAACAAAACACACACAAATGCAAAAAATGCAAATCAAAAAAAATCAAAAAAAGAAGAGCTACACAATATGTTTTAAGTTAATGGTGCATCCCCAGGAAGCTTGTTCTAAACAGGCTCCCTATAGAGACAGCAGCAGGGATGGGGAGAATCACTGTCCATCTCCCCATACCCAACTGGGTTTAGATGATAGATAGTTTGATGATAAGCTGAAGAAGGATGGATTTGACCAATTACATTGTATTAGTTCTACACATGATCAAAATGGCTCAATTTTATTCTAAAGGAAATAGCAAAACTCAGAAAAAAACATGGGGTTTCTTTTCCTCAAAGTTAATAGCAGGCACAACCTAACCACTTTATTCATAGCTAGTAAGAAGTACTTAACTCCATCAAACTAGTGGAATTTATGTGTATTGTGAGATAACAGTTAACCAAAAGATTGCACAATAGAAAACTAGCTCTTGCTGAATGAGGTATTTCTGCCATCACACAGTATTAATGTACCATCCTTACTGTCCAAAGTGTAACTGAATGTTGAGAACATCCTATATGGGGGTCATGCCACAAACAGCTCATGCTTTTGTGTAACTGTCCAACTTCCACATTAACACAGTATTTGCCTGGACATGTTAAGAGTTTGGGTCCTCAACAATTACTTGCATGAACACATATTCAGTTTTTTCAACCAACTCATTGCATCTTAATTGTATTAAGACCATCAATGCACTAAAACTTTTTGCAGAATCTGACCACAGTATCTTCTATCTGCATGCTATGTTTGAAGGTTATTCTATGTATTAATTACAATGTAATACTGCAAATAGGAGAAAGACATGAACATATGGGCTTGTGAACACTGGTGTAGAGCTCTTGAGTCTGAAAAATACAGAGTGCAATTTGTTGTTATTTTAGGTGTTCTAACAGAAAACAAGAAAACAGAATGTATTGACTATAAAAGCCATTTGGGAATTTTCCAGCAGAATATTTTTATCTGAAAATGCAGATTTAATGGGGTTACAGAACATGTCGTTTCAATGATAATTTCATCAAATACTCAGATACTCTCATTTACATTCAGAATAAATGTGATGCTAAGAAACAACAACAAAGATAGTCATTTAGTCTTAGGAGTCTGCTCTCTGTAAGATTTCATTAGAGATGGACTTTTAAAAAGGGTAAGTCAGAGCAACAGCTTATCATCTGTGCCAGAGAAAAAAGTTGGAGTTAGAAGCCTCCAGTCATCCTGTGCAACAAGCAACTATCCTAACGCTACTTATGGGGTTAGTCCCATTCCTGACCAGTTGGTAGTTAGCCACTCAAATTCTTTTACTGAATTAGATTGTTAGACAGCCGTTTCCAGAACAGTTCAATGAGTCAGGTGCTTGGGAAATGAAAGGCTAAGGGTCAAGCCCTTAGCTTCAACAAGGAAAAGCAGTATGACGAGAGTAAATTTGCTTGGTTGTTCAACCCTTTCAGTTTCCAAAATAACTTTTAAAACCCTTTCCATATTGCTCAGCAAGGAAAACATATGGAAATTTTGTAGTAAATGTTTTTTTTTTGCCTTGCTCACATATCCTGTCTACCCTTAGTTTTACTAAGAAAGAAAAAAAAGTGGCAAAAATCTTGTCTCAATGTAGGGATACAGCAGGCTTTTGACAGTTTAGTTTTTAGCTTGATAACCGCAGGTGCAATGCATGACTCTGTGTGTGTGTGTGTGTATGTATCTGTAGCACTGAAAGATGCAGAAACTGAAAGGATTATTTTAATGAACAGTTTCTCACATTTACAATTCTTTACAAAACAGCCAGACAATGAAACACCATGGAAAGAGAGATGGACTGAATAAAGCTTCCATTGTGTTCAATGATAAGAAGTTTAGAGCAAGAATAGTCACAGGAGCAAGTCATGTCAAAGAATGTAAGAGACACAATAGGTAAAATAGTGAATTGCATTGATAAGAAAAGTGAAATATTATTTTTCTTGTAGTAAGCAGCAAGCAAGACTGAGACCGAAATCTTGCATGTATTAAGACTCAAGCACAGAGCCGTCCAGGTTTTGGAGACTAATTCTACAATTTAAAAGTCTATTTAAATTCTGAAATCCAGAAAATAATAGAAATGCAAAACCTATAGCAATTTAGAGCCTGGAAAGTCTTCCAGAATCTGTGTGCTTTACAGTAATATAAGGAGTATAATTCTACAAAGTGTGAGAATCTTGAATCTCTGGATACAATGAATGCCAGACATTGCCAGTGGGCCATCTAGTCACTATGCAACACTGCATGATTGTGGTCACAGAGTCTCTCTGTCCATGGACACTACAAAATTAACAGTGAAATGCACACAGAATTTTTAAATGGAAATTGGTTAATATCCCAAAGTATGAATGTTTGCATCCTATCCAAAATAATATGTTTTTTTACTAAATTAACTGTGGTTGTTCTCATTACTGAGATAAATGTCATCGCTTTTTCAAAGGCTCTTAAACTCTTGAGCACACTGATATTTCGTGGCAGCCAGTTCCACAGGTTAATTACAAACTGTGTAAAAATATATTGCTTTTCTAGTTCATCAAAAGTTTTTGTTCTTGTACCGTTAGAGGGTAAATAAGAGTTCTTCATTAACCTTCTCAGCAACTTTTGTTGGTTTATCTGAATCAAATGTATTCCCTCTGATGTGTTTATTTGGCTTTTTATTTTAATTAAGCAGCCCCAATCACCTATGTTTCTTCAGCCACTTAGAAACAGCTTGCAGTTTGTAACCCTTTTCGTCACCTGTCTTTGAATACTTTTTATTTCTTCCAGAAATATATTTCATTAAGAAAGATACTGCTATCATTAAACTCAACATAAGTTCCTGACACTTTTCATTTAAGACAAGATTTCAGCCAGTGAAACAAGTAAGCAGACATTATTTGCTATTGGTATCATAACATCTTCTAGGACTTTCTTCCATCCTATTTCTTAAGACTTTATTCTTATACAGGTGTAAAAGATTGTCATTAAGCTTCACTGCCTTTTTTTTAGGATATTTTTAGAATACATCAGAGAATAAAATAGAGGTAAACAATCCCTTCCACTAAACATGATTTTGCATTTCTCAGCATTAGCTTGTGTTAATATCTGCTGCTCCAACATTAGTATGTTTTTCTGAAGTTTTCTATGTTTATTTGGCAACCATGACCCCATCTATTTTCTGCTTTTATTTTATCCTGTTCACTCAGAAATATATTTAAAATGTTTAAAATACAATATTTATCCTAAATTTTTGATAGTCAAAGATTTGCCTAATTACCTAATAGTTAATTACCTTAAAAACCTAATTAATGCCCAGAAGTCTATGCTTTAATATGTAAATATTTTAATAATAATTTAATAAATAAAATAATTCATATGGTCAACTGTAACTGAAATTTCATTATTTTTATTTGGAAATACTGCATGGATTTGTATTCCAGTTATTATACAGGTAGGTGGTTTGTGATCCTGTTTGGATAAGTGTACTGGTTTTGGCTAGGATAGTGTTAATTTATTTCATAGTAGCTCCTATGGTGAGAGGGAGTTTTGAGAGGGTTGCTGTTGCCTGGGCTGTTGGTCTACTGTGGCTGTGTGGTGAGCAACTGATTTTTGCACCAGCTGTTTCTCTTTGTCTTGTTTTGTCTTTTTCTCTTTTACTTATTAAAACATCTTAACCCAACCCATGCTTTTTCTCACTCCAGATTCTCTCTCATCTTCCTGCAGAAGAAGAGAGGGAACAGCTGTGTGGCATTTAGCTGCCTACTGAGGTTAACACACAACAGAAAATCCTATGATCATCAGACCTGTAATCAGTAATTTACAGAAAAAAAGGTGGGCACACTGCTTATCACTGGTTGTCAAGTAGGGTTGCTTCTCATTTATAAGGGTTTTAGCACCTTCAAGGAATTAGGCAACCTTCAGAAAAACCCAGTAAAATAACTGTTGTCTCTGTTTCACAGAAGAAAATGAGACAGAGATGTTATGGCAAAGATTTTCAAGGGTGAGCAAAAGTATCAATTATCACTGTATCTGGATGTTAACTCTTTCTACAATGGACTTATTTTAAAGAACGGGGCTTCAAATGTGCCCTCAATGCCTAAGCCATCCAATATTCACTAATTATCGAACATTTTGGGTGCCTCACTTGCTGTCATAGGAGTTCTGATCTTATTGCCCTTGGTTGCATGATATTGCACACTGCCATGGAGACGTGGCTGCCATTTTATCAAAGAACTTCCTGGTTCCAAGTGACTCTTCAGAAGCATCCTCAGTCAGTGGAAAAGCAGTGGGGATTACTTGGCCAGACCTTGATGCTTATTTCCTTTTCACACCCACTCCCCACCCTACCCCACTACTCTTTTTTCCCTTCTTTTTCCTGCTCCTTAGTACTACCTACTCAATTAGGATGAGCAGTTTATCAAAGCATATGTGGCAGCAACTGCATGTGTATGTATGTACTTAAATATGTACCTAAAAAGCAGGCTTGTCTCATGGGTGCCTTCTGTGCTTGTCTGTTAATGTATATATGCATAGAATAAAATAGACAGTATAAACTAAAATTTCCTATAAAAAATAATAGCAAAAACTTTACTGAATGGTCTGTACTTTCCTCCCCCTTCCTCCCCGCAACAGGAAAACTAGTTTGTACAATACCGCTAAGTTGCTAATTTTACATTGAAGTAAGGACTGTATAAGGATATCAGATATTACACAAAATATCCTCTGGAATCAATAAATGGTGCTTGAAAGGCAATGGCAGGATATAGCCCTTAGGGTAAATCTTTGACTGATAACAATGTTCCCATTACCACTTAGGGGAAGCTCTGTTAATGAGTGATGAGATAACTCCCATATCAATGAGATAAATTCCAGATATTCATATCTCTCAGAAAAATGAGCTACTGAGGCCTCTCTGCACTGTAAACAGCACATGCAGTAATACAAAACTAAGTTAGAATCCACATTCCAACAGACATTGTAGTAAAAAAATTGTCAGGAAAACTGCAACTTAATTTAGATACTATAATGTATTCCAAGAACAAGAGGTTTCCAGAGTCATTCATTATATAAGGAATAGCCACGCAGGACCATGTGAAGACAATTGGTTATGGATTTCTGGTAGCTAAATTACAATCTCAAAATTTCAAAAGTGTCTATAACACTAAAGTAATATTAGTCTGATCATATGAATTATTTGCACAGTGTTTTAGCTACATAGCCCAGACTCTCAAATGGTTGCGAAAAGCTCTCATTATTAAATTTTAAAGAATTTCATGGATTTAATGAAAAATGAGAAGCTGGAAACAAATATTGAATGTGTATATTTAATTTAAAGCAAAATCACAGGTAAGGTATGCATTTGAGACTTTATATTAGGCTAACTGTTGAGTAATAGTACTATAAAACCTATACAACTGCAATGTAAGCAATAAAATGTGAGCATGTTTAGTGTTCACTGTTCTATAGTTAAAACTATTGTTAGACAAATACATGCATACTACAGTGAAGGATGTTCACTCGTCTCAAAAAGCATTCTCCTCATTGTCTGAAGCTTTTCATACTTCCTAGTGTCATAGCTTATGTATATTGCACAGTTAGAACAGAGGATGGTGAGCAGAATGGTCCAGGCTTAGCTTTACCATTGGCTTACTGAAGGTACCCATGTCTCAATTTATCTATGAATAAGATGAAACTAATTCTCAGTAATTAATTCCTTCTGTATATTTAATATTATAAATTTTCTGAGTCACAGAGTTTTTAGATAAAAGGTGATAGCTGACAAATACTAGTATGTGCTTTACTATCTATTTGCAAACAGACAATGAAGTATTTTCAGAGCTCTGTTAAGGGCTTTGTGTTTTGAAGCTAAACTGAAAGTAGGAGCTGAGTTGAAGAGAGAACAGTTTATAAAATTCAGGTGTTATCCCTCTCTGCAGCACCAAACAAAAAGCTGTAAAACTGGATTCCAGCTCTGAACTTCTGAAGAGAATGAAGAATGAAAAATCTGCTTAGGCTAGGCCTGAGTTGCTGGTATCATCTTCTTACTCTTTATCAAAATTTTCCCAACGAAATTGAAACCGTGGCACTGAGACACAGTCCATAGAAACCCTGTTTAGTAGCTTCAGACATTCTCTCCAACAAAGGACCAATATATCATCTCTGGATTTGTACATAATATTCTGTGGCTAGAATTAAGAGTTTGAGTTGGTTCTTTAGAAAACTAGGTATAAGCTGCAAATTTCAAACCACCTTCCCTCTATGGAAGCTGAAACTCTAAAGTCTGAAGAAATCGGGATGCAAAGAGCAATTAATAATTCCTGATTATGATGACAATAAGAGATTGGTTAACACATAATAAATTAGATTACCAAATATTTAGAGAAGACATTCTCCCATTAATAGAATAATGAAGTCAGACTAAATTATTCTATTAAAAATCCCCCAAATATACTTATATTCTCCAAATCAACAGTTTGTTACAACCTGTGGGTAACATTGAATTTTGGTGATGAATATACTAGGCAGAAATCCAAGTAGAAATACATAATCTGTGCAGAAGATTGGTGGCCAGGTATGCACCTTCCACATCTCAGTCTACACTGAGAGATTGACTGGATTGTGTCAAGACAGTTCTGCTGCCTGAACATCCAGCTTCCATTCCCACAAAATCAAAGCTCAGGGAGAGGGTGGTGAATGTCTAGGTCTCCATCACACGATGGAGAAGGAGTGGAGCTGAAGCTCACATACATGTAGACTCAAAACATGAGACACTTTTCTGGGCCCTGCAGCTGAGACATAGCCATTATGTGTTCAAACATAACATGTGAAGAACCTATTTCAGTTACTGAATCATCCCCTTCAGATGTTGATGAAATGAAGGAATAGGATAGTACCATGCTGTCCCATACAAAATATAAGTCAAGAAGACAATCCTCTTCCTTGGAGTATATGGCCTGCCTATGACAAATCCTTAGGCTGATGAAAGCCTAAAGGAAAATCCATGTTCAGAAACATGACTCACCTGATCTTTGAGAATCATTACAACAATGAAATACCAAGTGCAGTGATGGAGAACAATAACATAGGCAGATGTTCACAAAGTTTCCTTTGAAGGTGGTTAAGATGATTATCTGTGAAGCCAAGAAGTGACTGTGAGGTTGAGTCATCAGTGCCAGCTTCTGAAAAGAAAGTGTGCCAAGATAGAATTCACCAGAAATATGGTATGTCATATCTGCATGAAAGCTGATCAGACATAAAGCTTGTTGCCTTTGAGGGTGATGATGAATCATTTGTACCTAGAAAAGTTGGAATGGAAAGACAAAAGTTAAAACAGACTTGATGATTTTGGGAGTGATTCTTATCATAAGGCTATATAACAGAATAATGTTATTAATGCAGCTAATATGTTATGTAAGGTATGGTATGTAATTTTTGTGGAAAACTACAGTGTGTTAAAGCAAGAAGGTAAACAGTGACTACTCTTCCTAAAAAACTGTCATTCACTGAATCTTTCTGAAGCAGAATCAGCAGAAAGCAGTATCAAAGCTGTTGCTTATGCTGGCATAGTGAACACTGTTTACAATTTGCTTTGTAACATTCCAAAAAGCCAAGACACTCTGCAGTGTCATGCTAGAAATTCCCTTCAAGAGCTCTCTGGTGAAGGAGAGACAGATTGTGTTAATGGTGGCTGATCCTTCACAGCTTGCTTAGCAGGCATCAACACAAATTTAGAAAATAATTTAGAAAAATCTAATTTTAAAAATGACTGAGGCATGGCATGAAGTAAGTGAAGCTATAACACATACTCTCTTGCATGTACAGCACACTGGTAGCCATTTACTAAAGGAACTGAGTAATTCCAGAAAAACTGGAGATGCAGAAGCAGAAATTCTGCAAAACTTGATATATTGACTGAAAATCATATGGAACAGTTTTGTAGAGCCTGTTCTGAACAAATCTGGACATTTTGCTACTACCAAAAAATATAGGAAACAAATTTCAGATTAACGCTATAGTTGACAGAGAAATCGCAGCATTAACAGCTTAATTTAGTCATTCTTAGACTGTCAGCCAACTTTGCAATATTTTGTGGAAATATTTTGGGGTTCTATTCAAGGCCTGTGCTGGAATTTCACATCTCCAGAAAAATTCATGTATGTTTGAGCTGACTGAGGAAATTATTCACCTGAGGACAAGCAAAGCCAGTTTTGGAATGCGTTCTTTTATGTCCCTGTGTGTACTTAGACTGTGTTCAGCTGAACAATCACTCAGCAAATTCAATATCATAAAAAATTCTTTTATTTTCAAGTTAGCTCAGGACAGATTGCATTGTTCTAAGGCTATCTAATAGAAAAATTTTCATCAAGACTGACATGAAGAGTTAGGTGAAAGATCAAATATAGGGCTTGGGTATTTCTTCTCAAACAGATAGCCACAGAGACCAAAAAAGATCTTTGTGATGATGATAGCAGAGCCCAAAGGCAGATGGGATCGCTAATAGTTCTCTCTTGCTGTAAAGCAGTGTGACTGAATCTAATATTATGAGATTAATTTAGGAAAAAGTTTCAACATCAGAGGTCATGTTGAAGTTTTGAGATAAACGACAAATGTAGACAACTAGAGCCCCAACCTGCAAAATTCACGAAGGATTGTCAGTAAGAAAAGAGGAAAAAGGGAGGACTGGCACAGGAAGTAAACAACTTTTGGTAGTTTTGTTAGTGGGGAGCCAGATTGTAGGGAATAAAAGGAAGGGAGGCATTCTGTGCGTATGCAACTGTGAAAATACATAAGTTGCTCTGCCACCATGGGAAACTTAAAGTGCTTAGAAATATAGACCGAAATAGAGTTTAACCTCTACTTTTTATTTGTTCTTTAAATTAGGATTGTAAAGTACTTTTTGCTTCCTTGTTTTTC
>JANHGB010026861.1:0-16207 GCA_026283785.1 Coracopsis vasa
AGAGCTTAAGAGAAATGTAATCTAGGTGCCCCAGAAGGATTTCTGGAGGATTATCTCTTCAGGGGTAATAAGGGAAGACTGGGAAAAGCATTGCCCTAATTTAGGAACAGAGATTTTCCTGTGATTACTAAGGCAAGTACAATGCACAAAGCATTTTTTAGACTACTTTCCAACTGTCTGTATTTTTGTGTGTCCATTTTTTAACTGCTTCAGCTGGTGTGAATATAGCATCAGTGAGTGAGATAGTGAATGGCATATAGAAAGCATGCAGGGTATAGAACATATGATACAGAGTAGAGGATGCAGACTATAAGAGGGATGATTTCATTTTAGAATCTTTTTTTCTCTACTTGGTATGGAACTTGTCACATTCACCAAAAAAATAATCATGGACAGTACACATTTTTTCTCTTATCAGGTGGATAAATCACCAAAGGAAATAATGGAAAATTTTCAATTTCCATTCAACAACACTGTTCTGTATTACCGGTTATTAGTTGTGCATTTTGTTTTGCATTTTGGTAAGAATATTCTGTTGAGGTAGAAAATGAAGTCTAAACCAGGCAGAATCATGGAAGTGCAACAGATGTATAGTTTAAGTTCTGTCTCTATTCTGAGATAAAAAGAGTCCTAGCCAGGCTTTGCAAAAGTATTACAAACCAATACAAGAAATTTTATGTACACATGGTCTAATTAACAGATTAAACTTCCTGACACAAAATGAGAATAACCATAAAAAGTGATGAGGAAGTTAAGAAATGAGAAATCATAAAGGACAACATAAAAAACCTCCAAAAACACCTGAAGAATATCTTCCGGGGTTTTTTTCCCCTCACTTATATTGCAATTAGGGACAAAGTAAGTATTGCTTCCTATAGATTGTAGGCATGAACTACTGTTCAGTATAGTCTCGCATAGTGAGAGAGAAAAATGCTGAGCCCACATATGCCAACAGCTGATATTTCATTAACTGGATTTCTATTATAAATTTATCATCTTGTCTCCAGCATTCCAAACCCCTTCTTTTCCTTGGACTTTCCTGATTTCCTGCAATCAAACAGGATTATTTATTTTAATTGAAGTGAAAAAGTACTGAGATTTCAAATATTTAGAATCATAGAATGGTTAGGGTTGGAAAGGACCTTAAGATCATCTAGTTCCAGCCCCCCTGCCATGGGCAGAGGTGCATCACACTTGACCATGTCTATCAAGGCTTTGTCCAACCTGGCCTTGAACACTGCCAGGGATGGAGCATTCACAACTTGCTTGGGCAACCCATTCCAGTGCCTCACTGCCCTCACAGTAAAGAACTTCCTCCTTATATCCAATCTAAACTTCCCGTTTAAGTTTTGACCTGTTAACCCTTGTCCTATCACTATAGTCCCTAATGAAGAGTCTCTCCCCAGCATCCTTGTAGGACCCCTTCAGATACTGAAAGGCTGCTATAAGATCTCCATGCAGCCTTCTTTTGTCCAGGCTGAACAGCCCCAATTTTCTCAGCCTGTCTTCATACGGAAGGTGCTCCAGTCCCCTGATCATCCTCGTGGGCCTCCTCTGGACTTGTTCCAACAGTTCCATGCCCTTCTTATGTTGAGGACACCAGAACTGCACACAATACTCCAAGTGAGGTCTCACGAGAGCAGAGTAGAGAGGCAGGATCACCTCCCTCAACTTGCTGGTCATGCTCCTTTTGGTGCAGCCGGCTGATGTTCAGTTTCTCATCAGCCAACACCCCCACATCCTTCTTTGCAGGGCTGCTCTGAATCACTTCTCTGCCCAGCTTGTAGGTGTGCCTGGGACTGCCCCGATCCAGGTTTTGGACCTTGCACTTTGCATTGTTGAACTTCATAAAGTTGTCATTGGCCCTCCAATACACTTTAATATGCTTTCAGCATATAGCTTTTATATGCTTTTATATGCTTTGAGCTTTGAACATTAAGCATTTGTTTAATATGCTTTGAGCTGTTCAACACATCTTATGCAATATAATCCCAGTAAAGATCTGATTTCAAGAAACTTGGGTCATATCACAATAGGCAGCCACATTTGCAAGCTAACAAAAGCAAAATGAGATGAACAAAGTAAACTAAAATTAGCAACAGCATGTTTCTTGCCTACAGCAACATATATGATAAGTGATGCATGATGACAGATTACTCCTAATTTTTCCTCTTACTTCTACTAATAAAGCAAATAAAAACATGTTATCAGTAACACTGAACTTCTCCTTGCCTGTGTGAGCCAGAAAATAAGGAATCTTAACCCACAGACCTCTTTTTTCCCATTTTTCTCCAAGGCATAGAGCAAAATGGCAAGAGTGAATGAAACGTACTCTCCCCTGCAAAGCTGCACAGAATGTACAGCAAAGACTGAAGAGTGCAGTTGGGGGCTGGCAAGAGGCAGCTGGCTCAGTGGTGATCAGAAAATGCATAGCTCTCTCTGGAAAGGCTCTTCCACAGACACCAGATACTCTGCTTCCACAGGAAGAAATCCACCCTGGAACCTTGCCTGTTTCATGACTTTTCACCCCATTCGCTAATGAATACACTGTTGAGATCATCAGTATGACAAAACCCAAAAGACACCATTGAAACACTTTTTCATACAATTGGGCTGATTAAATAGACAACAATATAGTCTTTATTTCCTCTTATTGGCAAAAATGGAAAATAAATTGGGAATTGTTCCATATTAATTAATAGAGAAGAAGAGAATCATACTGCAGCTATTCAGTGAAGCTTTGCACTGGGTTCAGCTGTAATTACAAGACTAATCGGTTATACCTCATTTGTGTTTTTATCTCAATAAATGTACACACTCAGAAATTTTATTCTGTAAATCCATTAAGATTATATTTCAGACCCTATACGTTTTGCCTAATATCTTGCTTAACATTTACCTGGTTTTTTCCATATTTTTATTAAATTATGATGGATGCACTAATGAGAATTATAACTAAAGAAATATTTTATTTGATTATATATGTCAGTGATACACCTGAAAAAATGTAGCACATAAACAAGAGGAGATTTCACTGTGATAAACTTTAAATTTTAAGACAGTGCATCTTTCTATAATTAACATTTAAATTTTCTCAAATTAGTAACTTCTGATTATCCTAAATAGAATCATAGAATCATATGTGCGTTTTGTCACATTGTTTTTATAAACTAGAAACAATTGTAAAAGAAAAACACAGCATGAATATTAGATAAATAGCAAAGTATAAGAATGCAGTGTTTCAGAAAAATCTTTATAAATGTGGAGTTGTCACCAGAATGAGACGGGAAATATTGCCGTTAGATAGCATAAGTATAGTTCCTCTGCCTGGTGAAGTT
Organism: Coracopsis vasa; assembly: GCA_026283785.1. Taxonomy (NCBI): domain Eukaryota; kingdom Metazoa; phylum Chordata; class Aves; order Psittaciformes; family Psittacidae; genus Coracopsis; species Coracopsis vasa. Next base: position 3,339 of record JANHGB010026861.1, read on the forward strand.
GGCTATTTAATTCTCACCTAGCACAAGTGTTACAAAGCTGTATTACTACTACTGATTACAATGGATACACCTATAGAAGTAAAAAGGTCAGAATAGCGACATGAACACTAATACAGACTTGTCCATACAGTTTAATTGTAAAGACAAGTCTTTGGCTCTGGCCCAAATTAGCTGGCACGCTATCAAAAATGCTCAAGTTTTGTCTGCTTAGAATATTACTCATGAAAAACCACTTCTGATGGTCTGTTTGGACGCAGTCACAAAGGTTTTTTTGTATAGTTCAGAAAAAGGAGATGACCTATATGAACAAAAGTTGCTGTTATGGTGGGGGTTTAAAAAAAGTAGTCTTTGACCTATTTGATTTATCAGAATTAGTAGACAATAACACTTTTAGAGAGAATAATAGAAAACTTCCAAAAGAAAAAAATGAGTACCTATAAGGTTAGATTATTCTTACATTTATATACTTTGACTAATATTGTGTCATTGATATGCCATTCATCTGGTCTTGATGGGGGTAATTTTATTTATGGTCCTTCCTAGAAACTGAAGACATTGAAGAAATATGTATTATTATAATTTTATTTTTCAACATTTTCTATAGCACTCCACTGTCATTTTCTTCTACTTTCTGATCCTGTTCTTATACCCTAGAAATTAGCACAGAATACTATCATTCATTTTGGCACTCTAAAGCTCCACTTCAGGCCAGAGAGGGAATTAAATCTAAACCTTTTACTGCCTGGGTGTTTTAACCACTAGCCTGCTTTATCTGAAATAATACACAATAGAAGCCACAGCTTCTCTTCTGCCTGCCCTGTTTTCTAAAAAGCAGCTTCTACTGTAAGAAAATGTATACTCTTACTTTCATTAGGCATGCTTTGAGCACACACACAGCAAATAGGGCACTTCAAATCCCTTTGTACTTCAACCCAAATCACAAGTAATTGTAAGGTAGGTGCTAGACTGCATGCAATTTGAATGGCCTTAAGCTGTGCAAAAACAGCCCAGAATATGAAAGACATGAAATAGTAATTCCATAAAGTAGATCTTTTTGATCTAACTTCAGTCATCTAAAATTTAGACAAGGAGTCTTGAAAAAAATCATCTAGATTTCCCTTAGAGTCTTAGATACCTGTCTTAGAAGAAGTTGACTTGGTGACTAGCTGAGAGAAATGTGTAACTTTTTAAAGATTAAAATAAAATTTTATCAATCCCATTCCTAGAAAAGAGGCTCAGGGGAATATCTAGTAGCTCCAGATGTAATGGGTTGTTCTTGGGTTATGGCTTTGTTTTTTTGCTCAGTCTTTCAGTTCTGTCCAAGGCCTGTTTTGTTTGCTTGGTACCACTTTCAGTAAAAGACGAGCATATAGAAGTGCTTACAGAATTACCTATTTGGAGGTTTCTCACTCCTTTGTACAGAGCTAGTTGTTAGTGTTCTGCATCAAGTAGGAATTCCAGGTTTGATCTCACAGTATTCAAAGCTACAGCTTTCATGATGAAAGAAACTCAAACTGTTTTGTGTGATCTGTTTGTCTGTACAGGAGGAAATGAGATTCCAAGAGCAAGATGAAAAAAAACCTAGAAATGAATTATGGCAATGGCTAGGTTACACCATCTGTGAGTATGGGACTCAGGTCTACAATTATTTCTAACTTTTCTTTGATGACTGTTTAATACAAATATGCAAACAATCCGGGCAATAGAAAACAAGGCCCTCTTATCTTGGCAAAGAGTCCTATGGATAGGCTTCGCACTCTTTATGATTACTTTCTCTAACCTCGTGATTCTTGCATCATTTATTTGGCAGTAGTTTGACAGGTAAAATGGAAAATTCATCCAGATATTTCAGCCTGATAAGAGTAACTTATAAATTAGGGCTGAAAAATTCTCTTATCTTTATTTTGTTTCAATTATTCTTGCAGCCTGCAGACTAGCAGCTGCTAGACTCTTACTTAGCTTGAGCCATCCATTGTTTTAGATTAAGGCCATTGTGATAATTATATTAAGCATTGTTTTGTGTGTATTAGATATATTGAGAACACAGTAAAAGCACCAGAAGTTAGGAAAAATGTACTGCTGCCTAACTTATGAAACTTCAGGAGTCTTCTTAGCTATGGAATGGGTTCTGAGCTGCTTAGCTCTACCCAAATGGCAGTGCCTTGGGCATGACCTGTAGCAGAATGTTAAGAATCATAGTGTGGAATAATTAGAAATTAAACTTATATTTAAAATGTAGCATTGTTCACACATAAAGGGAAAATGGACTTTCAGGGGAAGATGCAGCTACACCTGGTGTGCCAGGAGTGTGCACTCCACAGCGGTTCCTGTGGCAACACTGACAAAGGATGGAGCAGAGTGGAAATTCTGTGGCCATGCTCTGTCCTAACATCAGCAGAGATGGGAACTAGGTGGTACTAGAAACCGATAAACTGCATAATTGTTACCCTGAACCAGCAGTCTGTCATCTTTTGACAAAGTGCTGTCCTTTGTGCGAGCTTTGCTTCATTTTAATGCATTTTAATACATTGTAATACAAAAAAACACCTCCATCTCTAATGCTGCCCACCTCCAAAGTGAGATCACCCCTCTTTGAGCATGCTCTTTGAATTCTTTGTGGTATATACATTTAAAAGCAAAGCGAGAGAGTTTTACACTAGCAATAATAAAGGTTTGTATGACTAGAGTCACTCAAGCTTCACCTTGAAGGTGAAAAATAGTATAAAATGGCCCAGCAAAGGAGGAATACTGGGGAAGGCATCATCCTGGATGAGTCAAGGAAAATACCATCAGCAGACTACCCTTGACTCTTGGGAACTGTTGATGAGCTAATCTTCCCCCCCCCCCATAGGGATGCCTTTGGGTAAGACTTGCACTGTGTTAAGTGCTTCTCCGGGAAGATCAGGAATCTCTATATAGAGTTACATTTCACTTTTTACTTTTATATTTTAAAGCCAGGCTGTGTTATTCATAACTTTATTGAGCATTTGTATAACCTATTATTTGCATGTGCTTTTGCAGACAGTGTATTTATCACCAGCAATCCAAAAGAACCTGTATCTGTTGCTTTAATAAACTGCACTGTTTAAGTAGCAAATAGTAACAGTTTTCTCATTGAACGTGACCGAATCCTTCAGCGTGGCCATGTTAGTTCATGAGCATGATTAGACTGAAGGTGCACTGCACTATTAGTGCATCCAGAAATGTGATTGTTCAATATACTGAACCTGACCAGACTGATAGTGGTAAATTGGGCATCACTCAGAACCTAAGCCTAGCCACACCCAGATCCTCTAATATCTGAGGACCAGCTGGAATGCCAGGGGGTTTATTTTCTGCCAAATTGCCCTGCCTTTTAATGCAACACATAGGCAAGCTTATAGGTGAAAGTTCTGTTCCAATAGACCATAGAGGAATGGTTAAGAGATTATTTGGGGTTCTGTGGTTGTAACCTTGCCTTTAAGTTTGTTAAGTCTGAATAAAATCTAGTGCAGGCGTTTACATTCTCCATCATAATATGTCACTTGGATCTTCATATTAAGCTGAATGATCTGTCTTTTAAATTTGCATACAGATCTGATTCTGGACGTTAGTTTTCCTGTGTAAAGCATCCATATATATTTCAAAACATTCAACACTGAAATTAATGATCTAATTAAAATTCATTTAATCGACTCTTTAAAATGTCATTTATAATTATCTTTTGTAATGCTCCAATAAAATAAGAATATATTAGGTACTTATAGAGTAATTGGTGAATAAGTTTATATACGGTCCTGCTGAGAACCTTTATAAGAGAATACTTGACATTTGAAATTATTTGTTCACACTGGAAAATTGAAAGTGACAAATATCTGTAGGTGTGCCAGCTAGCATAAATCTAAAAATAATTAAAAACATATATTAATGGAGAATTTGGAAACTGGATGGATAGGAAGCTGTGCGTGCTGCTTAATGAAGAAACAAAGGCCACTAAAATGGAATATTCTCTGTCATAATGTTTGAAGAATCATTTACTTACATTAGTGTTTTGAAGAAGTTATTTTTTTTAATAAATAAATAAATTAAACATTCAATTATATTTCCAAAGAAAGGAAAGACTAAGATAGCATTTAGCCCAAAATTTGCCTTATCTCCTTTGATGTACATACAAAAATCTTAATTTCCATAAAACAGCAAGAAATATTTGTACAACTATTTAATACACAGAATCAATGCATCTGTAAAACTGGGCAATATGTGCAAAATATTTTCTGTAAACTTCAGGGCTCCAATGGGATTTTTAGCAAAGTGTGGTTTTGTCATCATGAAATGTCCTTATTTTAGACTTTTTCAATTTTAAACAATAGTGCGAAACCAGAAAAAAAGTAAAATACTACAAGTATTGAAACTATATATGTATTTTTAGTGCTTTTATACAGTTACAGAATACAGCTTTCTTAGAATTTTTCTACAGTTTTGCAAACATACAGGTTTTAACTTTGTTGGTTTACTACTTCCAATGATAAATTTATTTTTAAGTAACTGTTCATTTCTCAGGTCACATACATGCACAGTTAATTAACAAAAAGTGCTACAGAAATTCTGCCTTGATTTTAGATAGCAAGTACTGTCTTGTCTGTGTGAAAGTACTGGCTCTTGTATTTTTCCCTGAGACTTTTTTAATTATTATTTTATGTTGGGATATTATAACTATATTCATTTTAGACAGCAATAGAAACTGTAAATACAACAGTGGTGCACCTTCTCAGGCTTTGAAAAGATGTATGTGTTTCTCAAGATAGATAGTTTGCATGGAAAACACCTTTACTGAATTATTTTCAGTACAACTGCTATTTCAGAGTAATATATTTGTCATCACACTGGAGAAAGAACTATTTATTTTGTCCTGCTCTTTTTTGATGATGGCTTTGTAAACAGAGCGGGAAATCAATCACAACCAAACTTTAATCCAAGTGTTTGATCAATGCCCCATCTGTGGTTCTCAGGGGATTTCTTTCTGTTTGCTTTTTGTGTCTGTGACTGTCTCTGTAGGTGTGTATACCTGTGCTATTACCAAACATTAACCTACCAGTTTAGCTCAATAACATTCCAAATATAACCTTCCATTTGAAAATTAAGGTGCAAGTATTAGATTCTTCCAGTAACCAGCACATTTTTATCAGTAAACTGGCAAATAGCTGTTTAAAATTAGTTATATAGTCCCAATACATCTCCAAAATCAGGAAATTTAACTGAATTTTTTGTACTGCAGACTTCAAGAATCAGGTTGGATTTTTCAGTGAAGCATGTTTTGCCATCAACAAATTTATTTGCTCCATAACTTTTCCAATTTAATGCAGTCTGTACAATTTCTAAGTATCAAAACAATCTTATCATTATGTCTTCATAGCACAGAGCTAGCCTTGCTCTGAATATTATAATTTTTCAGGTTGCATTTGTCATTACAGTCAACAAGATAGCCCTAAAAATGTAACCCCATAGCCTATTCTAATTCGCAGAGCTCTTATCTATTTCATCCTGCTTTGAGCTTCAAAATAATGGAAACCTCTGTCTTCAATGTGTCACTCCAAAAATTTATGTGATCATGGTTTGTGTTCTTATTGTGGATTAGCTAAATGAATCTTAACATCTTCTATCTTCTTCTGATATTCCCAGCATTTAGACAAATCTCTTCATACAAAACTATCATTAATAGCTTACTCAATATGGGTCTCTGATGCGTGTCTATATACTCATATACTTACATTGCATACCGTTTCCCAGTTGCCTGAGATTGGCACTGGTCTGATCACAGCAGACATCACAAAGTTAAGTGAACAAACCTATTTCATAAAACAATTTATAATATGAAAAAATAATTCTTGTGGCATTTCTTTACTTCCTTTCTAAAAGCAAATGGAAAGAGAGAAAAGAAAATGGACAAACCTCCCTAGAAACTATTCTGTGGAGCGGTTTCTTGTCCACCTCTATAGATGTTCTACTTCTTGTTTATCGTTTTGTATTTTTCTGTTAACAGCTGTCTTTTAAATCACTTTTGAATCTTTGGCAAGGTACAAGTTTCAAAAGTATTGTGCTATTTACTTAATGATTTTGGAAGCTCTTCTCAGCCTTTTCTGGAGCTGTAGCTTCCTTCTGAACTCAGAGGCTACAATTTAATAGATAAATGTAGTAGAAGTCTACCTTTTCATTCTTTATTTCTTTGATAACTACATCTCAGCAACCTCACCTTAGCAATGCCCAGCTCGAAGAGTGTCAGTGATGGATGACACTATGCAATGCCAAGCTTTTTTATTCATATATTGTAACTAAAAGCTATACACTCATGTCTAATTGACATTTAAGTAAGGTTTTTGAAATCACACTGGACTCAGATAACCATATACGCCTATTTCCTCTTTCCTTCTAAAAACAGGCCACACAGCATGCATCTTTCCTTCATACAATCTTATTTCTTCAGATGTTACGACTATTCTATTCCAAATAGAGGTGTTAGATAAATTATAGTCTGAGTTACACTGAGATAAGTACAGAACAATTTACAGCAGTAAAATCTATATAATTTAAATTTTCAGGTTAGCTGAGATCCCGCATAAGATGATAAACAAAAAGTAAAAATTGTCTGAAGGGCCATTAAATATTTTATTAATATATAAAGTGTATCTGCTTTAAATATCAAATTTATGTAACAAGTAAAAATAAATGTAAGGAGTAAAAATTAACTCCATATATTACATTCAAACTTTTTAACTCTTCTTTTTTTCAAAGCCCTAATCAAAGTCTTAACTTTTTTTTAAACTTTGAGTATGTGGTCGTAACTCATAGGGAACATCCTCTTATCTTCTATTATGTTATATGAAAGTCTATGTAATTGCATTCTAGTATAATGCAATTGTGGTTTATTTGCCAAGTCTAAGAGATCTGCCTCTGTTTGAATAATAATGTAGCAAAACAATAGTCTAAAATAATTGCTGCCTTTTGAAAACTACATATGAAAAGACAAAACAGTTCATATAATATTATTAATCGTTCTTCAAAGCTTGGCATTTTTGGAGGTGGAGGGTCTTGATAAAACATGATTTTATAGAAGGAGTTAAAGCTCTAGCACCATTTAAGAAAACAAGCATATGCTTTTAATTTTCAGCAGGTACCTCTGCTGTTTGAGTGGGACTTCAATATTTGTTGACACGCAGTAAGAATTGGCAACTGTTTTTGAACTTTGATTTGGAACACGTCACCATCTGGAATATTAAGAGAAAGAATTAAAAGTAACATTTATAGTTCTGCCTATAACAGTATATGTTAAATGTAGAATAGATTTTGTTTTTTCATTGAGCTCACCATAAATGAAAGAAAAATAATCATAGCTCTTCTAATCTATTAAGCTAAAATATGAAAATTGTCACTACTATGCAGCCATACAAGTTTGCATTTATAATGAATAAAAAAAAATTGTCCAAAATAAACCCCATAAAACTATGACATATTTTTTGAAGACTGATTTTCCACAGGTCTCCCTAGCAATCATTAAAAGGACTTAAATAAAAAAGATATTGTCCAGATGTGCTTGAAAGTGCATTTGTGTCGGAGATGGAAACAAACTTGATGATAAATACCAATAGCTTTTTGAAAACTGTTCTTTCTTTTCCTAAGGGATTGACAGCTATAGAGCTGAAAACAAACAAAATTGTTAGTATAACGTGATTTGATTATGTTCTGATGAAAAACAGAAGGAGCTTTCATGTGTCCCCCCCAGAATGAAAATTCCATTATAGATAACAAACTATTTAGTGCCTATTCACCTCCAATATGAACAGCACTTATTCAGTCTTCTTTTCCAAGAAATCTATAGAATTTTCTATGTAGCCGAAAGTGCCTAATAACATTATTTAAAAGTGTTTTGTGATAAAACCACAAATAAACAGCAGTAACATATATAAATACTTTGGGCCTTAATGTCATGTTTTGACAGAAATGGCTGTAAACCCACAAATGCTTCCCATATGTTGTATGATGTATATTTAAATAGGAATACAGACAGACATGAATCTTTATACTGTGCAAATGAAGCTTATTATCATAGTGTTAGCACTGGAATGCATAATGGTTTTTGTTCACTATATTAATGGCTAAGGTTAATAAATCACAGGGTACAATCACAGCTATATTGTCTGTGTCTACATGAAACTCTAGACTGGCAGACATGGTATAAGGACTAAAAATAAAATCACATGAAATAATAGTAGATGTTAGAATTAATTGCTAGACACTAATCTACTCATTCAATGTTCTTCTATTTATAACCTAATTAATGGAAGGAACCAATTGTAAACTCTCTAAGGCTGCTAAATTATACTAAACTGATAAAACAGTGAACCAGAAAGCAAGCAGCAAGTAAAATGAAAAAGGACTGCCCATCAAATGCTGACATGCAGTATTAGTAATTAAGTATAACTCTGGTTTAAGATGTTGTGTGGTCACACAGAAGGAGTTTGTAATTTGTGAACACAGCAATTCCATGATAAGCCTGAAAAATCCGTGTGTGGGCCCATTTCAGCAGTGACCACTGTCTGCAGAAGTATCTCTTCATTTTACTTTTCAGTAGTGGCAGAAGTTCAGGGGATTTTCATTATCAGCACATTTGTAATAATGATAAATGTGAGTAGGATTATATTAGATAGACACACAGTGTAAAACTAAAATAGAGGAAAAAACCAAGACCAAATCAGACTATATTAGAATGCAAATTCTTCCTATCAATATTGAGACCTTCTCTAGTATTTGTATGTAAATTGGGGTTTGTATTGTTAATTTTTTAAGGTGACTTCTATTTAATTATTAAAAACTGTGGAGTTGGCAAATAAAGACGATGAAATGAATCTAAATGTCAGCAGAATACTTATCACAAAGAAGCAAGATTACACAGCTCTTTGATAAGGATCCCCTTACAGAATATTATGTTCCAACCTGCTCTAATAATATTTTATTTACTGCATCTCTTGAAATATAAGGGAGATGTACAATAGAGCATATAAAAGGGGTGCAAAACATGAACTGTGCTTTGAATAACATACATATCCAAGAGGAAGACAAATCATAAAGGGCTTTAAAAATTTTTGAAGACTGTTCAGATAATAAGATGCTACCAGCTGTAACTGATAATTTTAAATTCCAAAATACAGGAAAAGAGGATATAATTAAGTTCTTGCAATAAATAAATTTCAGAACATGATGTATCTTTCTATGTGGATATATGACTAGCTTAAATAAAAACTAAATTATGAATTATTCATACTGCAGAAGATAGTCTAGTGAAAGGTATCCCTGCCAATGGCAGGGTTGTTGGAACTGGATGATCTTTAATGTCCCTTCTAACCCAAATCATTCTGTGATTCTATGATGTGAAGTATTCTAGTTGTGGAAACCGCATTCCTTGCTTCAATGCACGCAGTAGGGTTATGGTTTCCTTCTTTTCTTGCCTTTCATTTTTTAAATGTGTAAAGTTATTATATATAGCAAAACAAATTGTGAAACTTATTAGCTACTTCAACCTTCTCTGCATCGCAGGTGACCAGGTCTCCAGTCTCCTTCTGGAAGGGGCCCACATTTTCACTTGACTTTTCAAATGTACCTATAGAAGTTTTTCTTGTCCTCAGTGTCCTTGGCCGATTCAGTTCTGTCAGGGCTTTAGCTTTTCTAACCTGATTCCTGGCTGCTCTGACTATTTCTCTATGTTTTTCTGAGCTACCCATCCTTACTTCCACCCTCTGCAGGCCTCCTTTATATTGTGGAGTTTGTTCAGGACATCCATGTTTGTCCACGCATGCCTCCTGGCATTCTTGTCAGACTTCCTGTTTGTCAGGATACATGGTTCCTGATCTTGGAGGGCATGATCCTTCAATATTAACCAGCTTTTTTGGGCTCCTTTTCCCTCCAAGGCTTTATCCCATGGTACTCCACTAAGCAGATCCCTCAAGAGGCCAAAGTCTGCTCTTCTGAAGTCCAGGTTAACGAGCTTTGTGCACACACTCCTCGTTGCCCTAAGGATCCTGAACTCCATCATTTCACAGTCAATGCAGCTAAGGCTGCCCTTGAGCTTCACATTCCCCACCTGTCCCTCCCTGTTGGTGAGGTCCAGCACAGCATCTCTCCTCGATTCCTCTGTCACTTGGAGAAGGACATTATTGTCAATGCATTCCAGGTACCTCCTGGATTCCTTCTGCCGTACTGTGTTATCCCTCCGACAGATATCAGGCTGCTTGAAGTCATCCATGAGGAAGAGTGCTTGTGAACATGAGACTACACCTGCCTGTCTATGGAGGGCATCATCCATTCACTATTCCTAGTTGGGTGGCCTATAGCAGACTCCCATTGTAATGTTGCTTGTCCCTGCCCTCCCTTTCATCCTGACACATAAACTCTCAGTCATGTCCTCATATATCCCCCAGTGAAGCTCCATGCGCTCCAGCTGGTCACTGACATAGAGGGCGACACCCCCTCCTCGTCTCCCCAGCCTGTCTTTCCTGTAGAGCCTGTATCCTTCCATTCCAACACTCCAGTCACAGGAGGCATCCTACCACATCTCAGTGATGCCGATGAAGTCATAGCCCTTCACGCATGTGCACTGCTGTGACTCCTCTTGCTTATTTCTCATGCTGTGTGCATTAGTGTAGAGGCATTTCAGTTGGGCCCCTGATGATGCTGGTTTATTGGCTGGAGTGGCTGGAATTCTTTGTGCTGCTTTTCAAGTGCTCTCTTGCTGACCTGTCTTCCCTCTCCAGGCATCTTCAACTGGCACAAACTGGTAGGAGTGGGATGGACTGAGGTTCCCTTCCGCTGGCAACTTTAGTTTAAAGACTTCTTCACTAGCTTGGCAAGCCTGTGACAGAAGACACTTTTCCCTTTCTCTGGAAAGCGGACCTCATCAGGCAAGGTTTCGCAAAGTGAGTTCCAAGGTCAAGGTTGCTGAACCCTTGCCTGTGGCACCAGTCCTGTAACCATTCATTGATTTGCCAGAATCCAACCGGCCTTTTCAAACCCCTTCCCTTCAGCTGGGAGTATTGATGACAGGACTACCTGTGCTCTGGCATCCTTGTCTGCCACTCCCAGGACTTGGTAATCTTTGGTAGTTCTCACACTGCTCATAGCTGTATCTGTGTTGCCCACTTGAAATAACAGCAGTAGATAATAGTCAGTGGGCAGTATAAGGCTTCGCAGTCTCTCTGTGACATCCCTGATGTGAATTCCTGGAAGGCAGCACACTTCTCTGGAGATCACATCAGGTTGGCAAATGAGTGTCTTTGTACCTCTCAGAAGTGACTAACCTGCTACTATCACCCATCATCTTTTCCTAGTTACACTTATTATTATCTGTGGTGCAGACTGGACTGCCATACTTACCTCTAGTGTGCCTTCTGCTGTGACAGGTCTTTCATCAGTGGTTTGCAGAGCATCAAATAAGCTCTGGCTTTGGGGGAAGTTTCTTCCTTCTGCAGGTCCTTGCTGTTCTTCAGACTTCTTTCATCAGCACTTAGTACCTTTCAGGACTGATATGTAGAAGCTGAAGTGTTTATGTTGGTCACCTCTTTCTTGACAATTCCTATGTGTAACATATTGTCTCTGACGAGAACAAAAGAAGGTACATAAAATATGAGAATATATTCTAATACAGTTGGCATCAGGTAGATTTAGGGATTTCTTTTTTCTTTTTTGTGCAATATAAAAAATTAAATATATTCTGTGTGTGCTTGTATATGTAAGCACATGCATGTGTGACAATGTGTCTCTCTGTGTGTGTAGGTAATTTTTAAGGTGCTGAGGGCAGCTTAGGCTTCAGACCTTCAGAATAGAAGGATGAAGGATATACCTTCAGGATAGATGTATCCTTCAGTAGATAGGATACATCCATCCTGCAATGTATCTTTTATTTTAATAGAATATACATATTAAACCCTACTTCCCAGTGTGCTGTATCTCGTAAATTAAAAAGTAGAGTCATATGATTTAAAGGAAAAAAGAGCACCCAAAGTAGCAATAAAATAAGTTTGGCTATTTGTTTTGATTTTGTTTGTTTGTTCATTTCCAAAAACTGTATTCTGTATTCATAATTCTGAACATCTGGCTAATTTAGGGGACACTATATGACAATGGCAGGTTTTCATTTGAATATGTCATTAAGATACTATACCTGAATTTAGTCGCTCATCACAAATATAAAATGTTATTTTCATTAAAGTCAAAATGAGCTTTGGGATTTCATTTTTCTTGATTGGTTGGAACTTTCACAAAGTTTCTTTGTGTGATGAAATTAGATCTAATTTGTCCTGTTTGATATACCTCCCCAATCACATTTACAAAGGAGGAACTATGTTAAATGAGTTGCATAGATGAAGAAAAGAGAGATCCCTTAAGAAATTCCCCTTGATGTATATAATTAAGTGTCTTGTTACAGACAACTCTAGCAATTTTCTTCTGTTAAAACAATATTTTCTCCTAATTTATTCTAATTAAGCAGATTGTCATGAGGTCACTTATATGGCTGATCATCATACTTTGAAGTTCTTTCTATGAACAAAATACAAAGTGGCACAATTATTCCTATCAAAACAGTGATTTTCTACTTCAATATTGAACATACTGAAACTATTCTATGTCCATTTTTTCAGCAGAAAAATAACTAATCAGGTCAAGTGGTGACTAATTTAGAAAGTGAATTATATGACACACATTACATAGGAATGGACATCACATCTATCTATCACAGGAAAGCTTCAGTAACAAAATGGGAGGAGCTATTGCACAAAACACCCCTTTGCAGGAGGACCTCTTTGGGCTATCCTCATGCTTCCACAAACGTTAATCCCCTAGCT
>JANHGB010026861.1:16307-26794 GCA_026283785.1 Coracopsis vasa
CAGTGAAGATATAGGAACAACCTGCTTGGAAACATTATTCAAGAACAATAATGTACCAGAACCTCACCCTCTCAGTAAGACACTTCTTCCTAATATCTAATCTAAATCTACTCTTTTTCACTTTAAAGCCATTCCCCTTTCTGCTATCACTACATGCCTTTGTAAATATTGGACTTTTTATCTTTTATTTATGACTTGACAGTTTCTGCATGCAGTATCTTTGGACAAGAGCATAATCACTGAATCACAGAATCATTAGGATTGGAAGGGACCTCTGGAGATCATTTAATCCAACCTCCCTGCCAAAGCAGGGCCACCTAGAGCAGGTTACACAGGAACATGTCCAGGTGGTTCTGAATGCCTCCAGAGAGAGCCTCACCAGGGCGGAGTATCACCTCCCTCAACCTGCTGGCCACACTCCTCCCAGTGCACCCTAGGCCCTCCTGGGTACAAGGGCACACTGCTGGCTCACAGTCAACTTACCATCTACCAGGTCCTTCTCAGCTGAGCTGCGTTCAAGTAGGTCAGCCCCCAACCTGTACGCTTAGGGTTCTTCCTCCCCACATGCTGTACCCTACACTTGCCCTTGTTGAACCTCATTAGGTTTCTCTCTGCCCAGTTCTCCAGCCTATCAAGGTCCCACTTTGTTTAATTCTTCTCACTTCTGGCAGTATACATGTACAAAACTGATGTGCTGTCAGCTTGCCATTCTTTATACATTTTTGGAGGCTAGTCTATGAGGAGCTGGTATGTTTACATGAAGTGACAGTCCCCATTTTAGTTCACTGGTAAAATGTTGGCAATAATCGTGATACGTTTGAATTGAATGACATACTGCCATGCAACCACATACACACATTCAGGCATGTCCTGTGCTTGGAAACATGACTTGATGTAGATATCTGTGATCGGGATGTGCTAGAATGCTGCATTTACAGAGAGATCATGGTTTGTGAAGAGATTTGCTCTTAAAAAGTTTAAAATCTATTGCCCTGGTTCAAACACTTCTTGCTTGGTTATTGGCCGTACATCCCTGTAGACCAAACAGGTAACATAACTTCTGAAGATACCCTGTCCACCCAGCTGCCTTGGAACATATTTTCAAAATTATCCCTGAGAAATTTTGTTATTTCTTCTCTTGTACAATTTTCTTTTTAAAACCCCACCCATTTGTATGTGTATTTAACGTGTCATGTCTAATAGCTTTGCAAATTCAGGGTTTTATACACTATTTCATGCATAAAATATGGGTCTTGGTATTATGTTTTCACAGTTCTGATGTGATGATGCTGGAAGGCAAGTAATTTCTTTCTCTTTTCTAGATTAAATACCACAAAGCATGGAATGAGGTCAAGTCAAATTATACTCTAACAGATACACCACAACTAGATATGGCCCGAGAAGCAGCCAGAATTCTTAATCAGGTATGTGATCGCTCCCTGACAGTTTCTACTCACATTAATAACTCTTGTGAGGAATTTAGAAAACTTGCTTTATTAAAAATACCCTGAAGGAAGGATTTGTTATCCTTGTACTTCAATAAAAGTTACATACATATGGTAATAATTATCATTGTAGTAGTGTTGAATTCCTCCTTTTATTTTCCACAGAATTTATACAAGGAAAACTGGGAGAAAGAAAAAGCCACTGGTTACCTCTTACCTCCTGACACTGTGCAAATCTGTCACGCCAAACATTCAAATGATGTCCAAAGTGAGGTAATAATTTTTTTCATTAGGAAGGCAAGTGCTTGGAAGCCTGGAAATGCTGAAGGCCTTGCAAATTCAGCAACAGACATAGAAATCTTTCCCTTAGGGGTAACTTACAGTAGACTTTTCATGACCCAAAAAGCTTACTGTCCTCCAGCTAGTTCAGTCATCTTTGTTTTTATGGGTTTTACAGACATCAGTGCTGAAAGGTCAGATTCTTCTTTCTACTTGCACTTTCTCCAGAAATGGTCCATTAAAAATCAATTTTTTAGAAATGTTCAGTAATTGAAGTGGTATTACAATTTTTACATATAGCTCTGATTTCACTGATTGGCTGGAGGTTTCCTCATTGAACAGCTATAAGATGGTATGCACATTACCTTTTAAACTTTTGCGTAATGGATGTTGCAATTATTACATGACTCAGTTTGAATGTACATTTTATCAAAACAGTGAGATATAAATACCTTAAACATCCCCTCTTCAGACAGTCTCAAATAATTACTTACAAAAATGAGGCTAAATCCACTAAATAATTATTAGTAAACATTTTCTAACAAATCGTTCCTCTTGTGTTGAAAGAGAAATGGCAGCATATTTGTCTAGAAAATTCTATGGTTTTGTCGTGGAGGACTATACAAAATAACTTTACCGTTTGTTTTGTTTTGTAGTTTTATCTGGTCATGTACTGAAAACCTAAGACGGCAGTTCACAACTCCTTGTCTCATCTGTTCTTTGTGTTGACAAAACCATAGCTGTTTACAGGTTAAAACCAGATACAATCAGTGTTGATTTTATACATATTTCTCCCCTCTTCCATCAGCTTAAATACAAGGCTGAGTATGTCAAACAAAGAGGTCACTATGTTGGAGTTGCGAAAATGAGAGATGATCCAAAGCTGGTGTGGTTTGAGCATGCAGGCGAGATCCAGAATGACAGACTGTACAAATCAGACTATCACAAGACAAAATCCAAAATTCACCTCCCTCCGGATATGGTGTCAGTTGTAGCAGCAAAGGAATGTCAGACCTTGGTCAGCGATATTGACTACCGCCAGTACCTGCATGAATGGACATGCCATCCTGACCAGAATGACTGTATTCAGGCAAGGAAGGCCTATGATCTGCAAAGTGATGTAAGTCATATCACATGCATATGTAATTTCCACTTAGTTTGGTCTAAGTATATTGCCCATATTATAGAATCATGGAATTGTAGAATGATTAGGGTTGGAAAGGACCTTAAGATCATCTAGTTCCAACCCCCCTGCCATTGGCAGGGATGCCTCACAGTAGACCATGTCCCCCAAGGCTCTGTCCAAGCTGGCCTTGAACACTGCCAGAGATGAAACATTTACCACTTCTTTGGGCAACCTGTTCCAGTGACTCACCACCCTCACAGTGAAGAACTTCATAAGAATAGAAATGTCACCCTGAATTAAATAATTTATTTTCTTTTGTACTATCTTTTATCATTCAGAATATTTATAAGTCTGATTTGGAATGGCTTCGTGGCTGTGGCTGGACTCCTCTGGATTCGGTGGAACACAAGAAAGTTAAGAATGCACAAGAACTGATAAATAAGGTAAAAGAAAATATTCCAGCAGTTATGCAGTTAGCTCTTTCTCATGATCAGTGTTTAAGAAAATATTTCATCTCTTTGCAGAGAGCATATACAAAAGAAGCCCTTGATAACTTTTCCAATTACACCAGTGTGGTTGACACTCCCGACATTGTTTTGGCGAAGATGAACTCCGTCAATCAGAGTGATGTATGTACTTTCTTTTTTTTTTTAAATATAAACTGTTATATTACTAGAATTAGTAGATGACTGAATTGCTTTTGTTAAACTGTACTGTTTATGCATGTACTTATGTATGCGTGTGTATACATATGGATGCTTCATTAATAATAGACTTTTACTGGGGTAAATAAGTTTAATAAGAAGTGATACAAATGAACAACATGGTATAGGCAAAATAATATAGTATTTTTCTGTAGAAGAATATCGCATGTCTCTTATTCAGAGTTTACAGGTTTTGCATATAGTAGTTTAAAATTGAGTCCTGTTCTTGGTGAACAGCATTTAGTTGTAGAGCACTAGTGGAGTTCTGTTGTTGCTAATAAGCTGTATTGCTGATCAGCCAGTTGAATTTGGTACAATACTGTGTGGATTTTGTGGTGTGACGTACTGATGAGATTTGATTGTGTACTATGGTAGTTGGAACTACAAACATTACTGAAAATACAATAACAGAAAATTAATGTCTACTTCCAAGAGATGACACATTGGGATAATTTATTTCTCCCATGGAATTAACATTGTGTTTGGTGTCTTTTATAGATAAAATACAAAGAAACGTTTAACCAGGAGAAAGGCCAGTATATTGGGTCTGATGATACTCCTGCGCTGAACCATGCCAAAGACATGTCCTTGCTCTACAGTGATGTAAGATTCTATAAATATCTAACTAAGCTTTAATTTGTTTTGAAATGAACAGAATGTGAGGTGGACTTCAGAGAAATGTTCATTTTTGTCATTAGTCTACTGGGGCACTGTGAAAGTTATTTAATCTCTTTTTTATTCATTTTTTCTCAGTTTAGGTCATTGGGATAAGGCTGATTTCTTTCCTTATTGAACTGATCTCAAAGCACTGCTGTTGGGTGTTTGGAAGCAGTAATAGCAATAGTAGAGTTTGTGTGACAGCAGTTTATAATTCCATCCAATGATATATTATGAGACTACTAATGAAATTTACATTTTCTTTTCTAAGAAAGGGAAATTGTAGATTATTTACATTCGTAAGTTAATTTTTATTGGAAATCTCTATTTTTTGAAAATGTGACTACTCATTCATAGAAGTAGGTGCTTCATAAGTTAGTCTGAAAGTAAATGTATTTGATTTTTTTAAAAAATATGTTGTATTAGAAAAGTGCCACTGACATAGTTAATGCTTTTAAAATATACAGTGGTTTTACTGGAAGATTTATCACCATTTTGAACAGGTATCTATAAAATTATCAGTGTCTGTTCTATGCTGCACTTTTAAACAAGAGTTTGTATCTACATGTTGGATACTTGTATTACTCTGAGGAGAAATGCTGAATTCCAAATATAGTAAAGAAAGCGAAGATCATCTTAGATTTGTGCTCAGGTACCTTCCTGAATTGGAACACTCATTCTGTTTGCCTTAGTCACACTGAATATGTATTCAAAATTAACATTCTTCATTTACTTTACTGGGACAATTCAGTGACTATAAGTTATATTCCATGTGTGTATAAATGGCAAAGTCAGGTTTCTTTGAAAGTAATAATGGATTTTTAACCAAAACTTCTATTTGTTTTTGATTTTGTTTTTATCTAGAAACGTTATAAAAATGCTTGGGAGATTAGCAAGCCCATTGGTTATTCTTTGGATGAGAAATATATTCCACTTGTTGGAGCAAAGCATGCAAACTACATAAATAGTGAGGTTAGTATGAATTCTCCTTTCTTTTCCTTTATTATCCTTATACATTGTTAGAATGAACTTTAAAATTTCTACATGAATATTTTGCAGCTTAAATATAAGGAAATATATGAGAAGCTGAAAGGCCATTACCTGGCTGGGAAGGAGATTGATGATTTCCCCAGTGTCATTCATTCACTAGCATTCCAGAAAATGAGGAGTGCGGTAAGGAGAGAGTTAGCCTCACTGTAGTATTTTCCCATTTTTTTTATTTTAGCATGGCATCTTTAATCACAAGTAATACAATACTTAATAACATCAGTAAAAGTTTTTTCAACATGCTTGTGTTTCCTGAATGGAAACATGTTTTGTAGCATGTGACTTTTTTAATCTTGAATTTGTGTTAATTTTTTCACCAGCTGTTAAATCTGTAAGTGAGTAAGGTCATTCTTGTCCTTCTATAATATCATCAGAATAAATGGTGATTAATTTAAGATTTCATACTGTTGAATCCCGTGGGTGTTTAACTACTAAATACAGAAAGCATGCCTCGGATTATGCCATAACCTGTAACCTGTTAGAGTCAAAATTGTGCAGAAAATCACTATTCTCTCTTCTTCCCTTTTCACCAATCTTTCCTTTTTAGTTGGCCTACAGAAAGAATTATGAAGACACCAAAACAAATGTCCATATTCCAAGTGACATGATGAATCATGTGCTAGCCAAGAAGTGCCAATATATCCTCAGTGATCTCGAATACAAAACTTACTTCCATCAGTGGAATTGTTCACCTGAAGAAAATGATGTTATTCAAGCCAAAAGAGCCCAGGAAATTTTGAGTGATGTATGTGTTTAATTGATTTGTTTGACAATTTAGTAGCCTTTCATGTATTTTTTGCATGGTATTTAAATATAAAATACTTTAAAATGTCTTCCATGGTGTACAAATAGGAAATTAATAACCATGGTCTTAGATTGCTTAGTAGCATAATACCAAAAATTACGTTTTTACAGGGTTTAAGGGGGACATTTTACTGATCTGGTTATTTATTACTCATTTGTAAATTGGGAGGAAAAAAAAAGTTAACATTATGAAACCTTCTCAAAGGTCACTGCTATCAATGCTTTATCTCTCTTTGACTGGATGAGATTGTATAGCAAGCTTACCATCTGGTCCATGCACATTGGTACAGTCAGAATGTTGCTGTACTACAGTGATCATTAAGTATTGTAATTGAGATTGTTGTGATTTGCACATGGGCCAGGACAGCATCCACAATCCTTCTGGATCCAGTGGGCCTGGAAGAGACTTTATTCATTTGGCTTCTTTTGGTGCACAGGGTCTGAGCTGAGTGAATGGCACAATGAACCACAACACTTTTTCGAGTTACATAGCCAACAGTATGTCAGCTTGAGCCAACCAACCTTCCTAATAAAATGTGATGATGTGTTAATTGCTTAGCCCATTGCTGTGCTGTATTATTTGGTTTAATATCTCTTGCAAATCCTGTGAGTAAAAATCATTCAGTCAAACTGAGAGATAGGCCAGTCTTCTCTGTGCTCACATTTAAGCTTCCAAATAGATGGGAATTACTGAGGGAGCCTGTTTCAGATTCAGTGCTAACCTTCAGCATTGAATTTGCACAAGTGGAAGATATTGAATATAGAGAAGAAAAACAACTACTACTGCCTTCAAGCAGAAGGCAGATTTCTTCCTAACTTAATGGTCTGTTTTCTTCCATGCAGGTAGTGTATAAAGATGACTTAAACTGGCTGAAGGGACTTGGATGTTATGTCTGGGATACTCCACAAATCCTGCAGGCTAAAAAATCATATGACCTGCAGAGCCAAGTAAGCTTGTTTTTCTCAAAAGTAAATATTTATAAGATTTTTTTCCTTCAATTTGTGATTCACTGGGACTGACACCTGTCTTAGTCCAGAGCAGAGTGGAGTAATTTCTATTACATCAGAATTTTTTTTTTTACAAACTATTATAATACACTCTTTCAGTTTCATCTGTAAAGACACGATCACTTGCATTACTGAAGGAGAAGAAAACAGGAGAATGGAAGGACAGAAAGATTGTGGATTGTAATAGTGAGAAAATAACACTTTGTCTTTCCATGTGCCATTGTGTGCACAAGATACCTCAATGAGACATTCATGTTGGGAAAATGGTGTTTCTTGACTTGCTGATTGTACCTTTAGCCTACTAGATGCTATACAGTGATGTGTAATTTTCATTATTCCTTAATTCATACTGGCTATAAAGTATTTCTTATCTATGGCCTGTCACTTTTGAAGTTGGTCTTAACGGGGCCAAAATCTTGGGGTTCAGTTGTCCAGAACTGATTTTAAAGGAAGCTGAAAGGGAATTTCCCGGTCATTTTCAGCATTAATGTTTTGTTTTGTTTTATTTCCTTAGATAAAATACACAGCTGCAGGAAAAGAGAATTTTCAGAACTTTGGAGTTGTTACTGACACACCTCTCTATGTGACTGCAGTGCAAAGTGCTATAAATGCCAGTGATGTGAGTCTCTCCACTTTTTCTACTCAGGCTTTCCCCGTGCTCCTTCTGAGAATTTAAACAACTAAACCTGTCTTGCGTCTTACAGGTGAAATACAAAGAAGATTTCCACAAAACTAAGGACAAGTATACAACTGTGACTGAAACAGTAGATTCTGAAAGAGTTAATAATTTGAAAAATCTCTTTAGCAATGTAAGAGTTTTTATTTATTTATTTATTCATTTATTAAGGTGCTACTATGTGGGATTTTTGTTTATTTTGTTCATTCAATCTGTTTGAAGATAAATGTCCAAACATGAAATCTATCAAAGCTAGTGGTAGCCCTCTGCATTTCTTGAATGTGTAGAAGAAGCTGTATTTCAGGCAGAGGACATACTTTCTAACTGTAGTTCCAGTCTTGTCAAAATAGAATCATTAATAAATGGATTCCCTGAAGAAAATTCCACCTGAACAAAATTCAGACCTTGTATGAGAATGGTCATGAATAATTAGGAAGCATTTTTGTCATCCTTTTTGTGCACTGTCAAGATTAAACTAGTGCACAGCCTCTTGATAGTAAGTAATAGTTACAGTGTATATATAAAAACTGAAGTGGTTTTGATTTCTATTGTTTGTTGGTTGTTACTCAGGAGAAGAATTTTTCCACTCACAAATACTTTCTATTTCTCCACAGAATCTCTACAAGAAAGCTTGGGAAAAAGTGAAAGCAACTAGCTATGCAATGCCCTCTGATGCTGTATCCCTAGCACGTGCAAAAGAACTGAAGCATAATGCTAGTATTGTAAGCGAATAAAATACTTTCTTCATGCCTTGCAAATACTATAGGTATCATTAAAAAAAACCAACCAAAAAACAAATCATAACTTCTATTTTTAATTTAGATATAGTATGTAACTGTAAATAATCAGTTTTCTGTACTAATCATTTACCTTAGAAGTTAGATAGTCATTTGCTTCTTTTTGTAGAAAATAATGCCATATTTTATAGTAATAGAAATGTTTTCTTGAATTTTTTTTTCTAGTTAAAATTTCATAATCATCCAGGTCAGAAAAACACCAAAAGTCTTTAAGTCATGCTTTACCAAGTATAGAAGGACATAATTGTATGCTTTACTGAACTGAGGCTCATGAGTGATCACTCTATTCATGAATCTTTAAATGAAACAGCTGGGACAATAAATTAGTAGCTTATTCTACTTCTGTTTATTTTTAAAGTCTTCTAGTCAGCCTTTGTTATTTTTACAGCATGATAGTTATATGCTTTCTTTGCCATTTAAAATAAAATTAAAAACCAAGATCCTGCTTTAAAGGCTTTCTCTGCTTGTTGGACTTAACTAAATATTTTGCTTAGTGGTAAATTTTGTTTCAAAAATACAGTTGACTCATTGGAGTGAGTTGTTTGTTGCCTTTATTTGCATCTGCTTAGGTAAAATACCGGGAAGAATATGACAAGTTTAAAGCACTGTACACGTTACCCAGGGGTGTTGAGGATGATCCCAATACAGCAAGGTGTCTTAGAGTTGGAAAGCTTAATATTGATGTAAGTGTTGTTTTCTGATGTGTCTTTTCCTGATAAAACCATACTTGTCTCAGAAGAGGCTACTCAAAGAATCCACATGCCTTCATTCAGGTGCCACATTTCCACATGCATTTGGCAGTGTTCAGTATTTGCTGGATTCTGTCATAGATTTACGAATGTCTTTTCAAGCCTGTGTCTCAACTGTTAAATTGCCTGCATGGATAAACCCTTAGTATGACATGTTTATGTATAAAATGCAGCACTACATGGTCTGCCTCCTTTTAACATGTGTACAATGAAAATTTGATAAAGCATTGTGAAATTGTTAAGATACTGCGAATTATTTTTAGAGTATGCACAATGTTAATTTTAGTCGTAGCCATAGAGTGCTCTGCCACTAGCGTTCCATGAAAATAATAATTTTCAAATTTATCAACACTTAATACTGCAGATTATTTGTCAGCATTATTAATGTACTGGTTTAACTCTGCAGCGTCTGTACAAGGAAGTCTATGAAAAGACTAAAGCCAAAGTCCACATTATTCCAGACATGGTAGACATAATTTCTGCTAAGGATGCACAGAAGAAAATCAGTGAAATCGATTACCGCACACATCTCCATGACTGGATCTGTCTACCAGATCTTCAAATCAATTCCCATGTTCGGAAAGTAACAGATCAAGTCAGTGATGTAAGTTCACAAATCATATGTTTGTGGCTCACTTTTAAAAGAGATTCTTGCATTTATACTCTCTTCGAGGAAATGACTTAGCAAAAACTTAGTTCAGCACTCTGAAGTTGCCACTTGAATCTGTTACGTTATGCACTGCTAAACGGCATCTGTATCATGTTTTTGTAACACCCAAGTGCATAGTTGATGTGGCTTAATATGCATAATTTCAGTGTTGTCAGCGTAAGCATTGGGTCATAACATTGCAGTTCTACAGATTCAGCCATCCCTGTCTGTAAATTGTCCTTTATTATTTAGTTGCATAAGGTGTGGAAACTTTGGAACTTTGAGGAAATCCTGGTGGTGTGATGCTTCCATGCACTTGCCTTGCATAGGTCAGCGCTGTAGATCAGCAATGATCTATCAGTAAATCATTGCCCAGTAGGATATGCAAGTATGATTTTTAATAATTATTGGGGGTTTTTTGTTTATTGGCTAAATTGAAGCAATGAAGAAAAATTATTTGCATTCCAAATGAAATTGTTTTGATTTTCTCAAACAAAAAAAGTAAAAATACTGGATGTTTTACTTGCCATCTTTTGACAGTTGTGT
>JANHGB010026861.1:26804-36999 GCA_026283785.1 Coracopsis vasa
GGCTTTTTGAGCCTTAGTATGGGAAAGGATAGGGGATCCTAGTGGAAGTCTTACAGATTGTTGCTTTGCTCTGATACCTTAGGTGATATACAAAGATGATCTTAACTGGCTGAAAGGTATTGGCTGCTTTGTTTGGGATACTCCTGAAATTCTCCATGCCAAACATGCCTATGATCTTCGCAGCGATGTGAGTGAATACACTGGTTTTACTTCTAGTTTTTTTCACTCCACTGTATTAAAAAGATGGAGTAGCTTTTCCCCAGATACAGTCTGGAAAATGTTCTCTGTCCCTCTCTACTGAAGTATTCATTAAATAATCATAAATGGTTATTTAAACCTTACTGCTCTGGAAGTATATATTTTCAGGATACATCCCATTCAAGAAGGCGTACTTTTTAATACTTCTCGGAAAAGGTGAAATAGAAAAGAAATACTATTTTAAGTACTACTTCAAGTATTAATACTTCATTCAGAACCCTTGAAGTAAAGCAGAAGTGATGAAAATTTTTATTTTCTTTTTTTTTAAATATCTTCTGATGTTGATTTTGTGATTTTTCTCGTTTTCCCTCCTCTCAAGATTTTAGGACATATCCTTAGTTTATGATTAAGCCATTTGAATGGGAGAATAACTATTCTGGGTTTTGAGAACGTATGTCCTTTCCCAAATCCTGTATGAGAAGTGTGTTGGATATTTATCACATGGTACATATGCCTATTCTATATTGACATTTTCTAGTATTCCTTGATAAAACTTTTCTGCTGTTGTTACTTAGTGAGGTGCCATGTTCATTTATTCAGCCAGAATTTCAATACACTTGCTCTTTAAATGCTGGTTCACTAATAGAATAGTTCATTAATAAAATAAATAGTAAATATAGCAAATATAATAATATATTACATTCCATTAACAATGACTAGCCATACTAATTAAAGCTCTTGAATTTCTCTTTGCAGATTAAGTACAAATCTAAGGCAGAAAAGATGAAGAATGACTACACTGTGGTCACAGACACTCCTGTCTATGTTCAGAATGTTCTCAGTGGTTTGAATTTAAGTGAAGTAAGTGTTTGTATCACCCTTCAACCCCAATATTGTGTATGCCATTACCTCACAAGTTCTAGAAATGGGATTTTTATCCCATTTTTTAAATAATTTAATTTTAATAATTTAATCATTGCTGGTTATGTATAACTCATTGCCTATGCCTTTATTAAGATATGAGAACACAATCACTAAAATCATTAATTGCCTGAATCAAAAAAACTAATCCAGTTTTTTAGGAGAAATTCCTGTATGTGTGCAAACAATACATACTGAGAGAAAACATCACAGTTATGACTCTCCTCTAATTGCTTTTTCTTTTTTCTAAGGCTGTCTATCGTAGTGAATATCTGCACAATGTTAAAGGCAAAATGATTCCTACTGATAAAACAGTAGATTTGGAGCGGGCATACCATGCAAACAAAATACAGAGTGAAGTAAGTATAAAACTTTTGGGTCCACAGGGTTTCTGATGTCCAAAAAGAAAATTCTTTTAAAGTTAATGCCTGCCTTCAGCTTTTCAGATAAAGAAGCTGGATTTCTTTGGTCTAAATGAAAGTGGGGAAATGTCCTCATTTAACCTACAAGTATGTGTTACAATGCAGACCTGGGGGAAATCACTTGCCAGTTGCAATGACAAGATTTCCTATGCAGCCAGTGAATACTCTCAAATATTATACACCGTTTTCACAAACTCTCTCTCTTCTGTTGCAGAATTTGTATCGCTGGGCTGGTGTGAATGCTCTGCCCACTGGATACAGCCTTCCCACAGACACCCCCAGCTTTCAGCATGCTAAAAATGTTAAATACATTGGAAGTGATGTAAGTCATGTACTAAGCCCTTCCACAACATGAGTTGCAAGGCAATATTTGATGCCCGTCCTCTATGAGCGCACAACTGTTTGTGACACTTATTTCTCAGATATGAGACTGCTTTTCAGAAAGCAACAAGAATAGGGTAGTTTCATGTGAATGCCTAAGCCAGGAACTGAAGGTGGCCGTGACATAGGCAGTGACTTCATCAGCTGGAGGGAGGTCCCACTATACCTGAATTGGGTGGGCAGAGCAGGGTGCTGGTAACAGACTGCATCAACAGTCTCAGACAAGGGAAGGAGCCAGGGCCAAGGTCTATCTAGGGGGTTCTAGTCAGGAGCTGTGGGAAACAGGGCAAAGGTTGGAGATAAGCTACCTACCACATAGGTCCAAGGTAAATCCAGGAGACAGGGCTAGAACCAAGTTACTGACAACTTAGGACCAATAATGTTTGCCTTAGCAGAATTTAAATGTTACCAAACCCCATAATTACCTGAAGTAATTACTATCAAAATACAAATTTTCTCAAGCAGATGCAAATACCTTATTAGATGTAAGAGAAATTTAAAACATTATTAATCTTGGGCTGCATGATAAAAATGATGATGTGTGCTTAACTTTGATATAGCTGTATCTCACTTGCTTGTCTCTAAAAATCTGACTCTTTATACTGCACAAATTCCTCGCAAAACTGCACTGTAAGTAGAATCATGATCAAATTTAGTTTCTATATGTTTTGCTCCTTTTTCCACTTTATAGTTGAAATATAAAGAAGCCTATGAACACATGAAAGCTAAAGGCTATACTCTGGGTCCTAAAGATGTTGGGTTTGAAAATGTGAAGAAAGTGAATCAAGTCATTAATGAGGTATGGTAAATATGTTTATTTGCTTATGTTGCATTTGTAGTGACCAGAATATGAGTAAGGAGAGTTGTAGGATCCCTGTTCTTCGAGGCTTTTAAAAGCTATGTAGGCAAATATCCATCAAGAAGGGTAAGGGATCATTGATCCAGGCTTGGAGTCAGGCTGTATGGCTTTTTAAGGTATTTTATAGCTCTAACTTTACCTAATTCTGTTAAACTGTTACTATAATATAAAATCAGTTGCAGCCTTTTTTTGTTAACTGATCTGGTGCTACTTGATTAAAGTTGCATAGAAATTTTTATATCTGTATAACACTGGGTGTTGATAGTTCTAGATTTTTATATATATATACTCAGTTCTTTAATCATTGGCTTTAATAGAATGAAAATTAAACATCAAAGAATTGAAGTGTCAGATTCTCTATGTGTTAGAGATGCTGCTATCTAAAACAATTGTGGAAAATCTTTGCCTGTTAGGAAATAGTATGCTTGCTCCCTTTCCTCTAGTAGTTATGCAATACCTAGCAAAAACCCCTTCCCTTACAAAAGAGGTCTTTACTCTGCCAAGCTGCTTGCCATTTTAAGTTTTTAAAATGTAGAATGCTATCTTCTTTGATACAGAGGTTGTATCGGGCTACATACCACAAGTACAAGGATAAGATTCATACCACTCCAGACACACCAGAAATCCGTCAAGTCAGAGCAACACAGGAAGCTGTCAGTGATGTATGTATCTTTCTAACATAACCAGAAGAGATTTAGAATATTCAGCATGACCAAACATAAAATGCTGTTTTTCCTTTGTCTTTCAGCTGATCTACAAGTCAGATTTCTTTAAGATGCAGGGACACTTGATTTCCTTGCCGTACACTCCTCAGGTGTTGCACTGCCGCTATGTTGGGGACATCACAAGTGATGTAAGCAACATCTTTTAAGATACCTGCTATTTAAATGCAGCACACCTAATTCTTTTATACTGGAAGTGGAATTTGTCTTCTATCATTTGTATTCTGTTCTGTAATAGATAAATGCTTTGTCACTGTGTTTAGAGACTAATTAATAAAATTATCCCAAAAGTTAACTTTGAAGTTTTCTTTTTGTAATTGCTTCAGAATAAATACAAAGAGGACCTGAAGTGGTTGAAGGGCTTGGGCTGCTTCCTGTATGATACTCCTGATATGGTCCGTGCTCGTCAGCTGCGTAAGCTTTGGGTAAGGTTTTATTTCTGAGAACCATGTATAACAACAATTGATTTATTTAATTGCATGCTATGTACTTCCAGGAAGTTAAGTACATGAAAATGAGTAAAGACTTACGACAGAATTTCCTACCATAAAGCTGCTTAGTTGTTTCAAAGCACTGTTAGATTACACTGTAAAATTTGCTTTACTGCCAAGAATAATAAAAGCTTCCTAGTAATAGTGATTTTCTTTTTCCAGTCTAATTATATATACACTGATACTGCAAAGAAGATGTGGCCTAAATGCAACTTAGTATTGGATACTCCTGGATACAGAGCTGTTCAGGAACTAAAAAGCCATTTGAGTGAAGTAAGTTCTGTATTCTTTTTGCACATCTTTGTTAGCTATAATTAAGCTTGGCTCCTCCCACTGTTGTTTTTTTTTTAAATACATTAGGTATTGCAATTGCAAAGCTGTGATTGTTCAACTGCTGAATGACCATATGCAATAAGAAATAATGCATGGACCTGTCTCTTTCCAGCTGGTTTATAGAGCTGCAGGCAAGGAGCTGAAGACAAAATACACTTCCATCCTTGATACACCTGACTTCTTGAGAGCCAAGCAAGGACAAAAAATACAGAGCCAGGTGAAAAATTTGTTCTGATTAAAAAACCAAACCAAACCAAACCAAAACAGTCAGGATATCCCTCTTAATATACTGTTAAAGTACAGCAAAATCTTTCCAGGCCATTTCAAAGCCATGTAGAATTACTAGAAAGGACATTTATAATGACTGTTGCTCATTGTTATGTGGCTATGATTTTTCATGTTGACCATGTCTCTATAATGGACATGTTCAGCTTTGTTTATGTGAAATAGAGCACTGAACTCTGGTTCAAATTCTCTAAACCTCTGACTTCATTAAAGGCATAAATATTTTTACTGATCTGCCTTTATTCATCATAATTTTTTTATTCATATTCTAGCTCGTTATCTGACTTCCTGGCTACAAATATTGTGGAATTTTTAAAGTTGTAGAACAAAATGAAGATACCCATGAGAGAAAAGCAGGCCTTATGGATGCTTTTATTTAAACCTAGGTCTGCATGTAGGGCAGAGAGGTCATTAATGTCACGTGTATCTGACTTCTTGGTTTGTAAGCATGTTACTGGCAGTTACAGAGCATCAAGAGTACTGCTAGAGAAAGGTGAACTGAGATAGTATGGAAGAGGAAAGGGCACAATATTTTTTCCTGGAATGAATTGTGTGGTCATGTACACATTGCGAATTTACAGGCATTTTTCAGAGAGATAAGGTAAAACTTAGTTAAAATGTAATATTTTTTTTGTTTCTTTGTTTTTGTTTTTTTCTTGCTGCAGTACTTGTATGTGGAACTTGCCACGAAAGAGAGACCCCATCATCACGCTGATGGTCAGACACCAGCTTTTACACATGCTAGGAATATAAAGGACATGGTCAGTGAGGTAAGATATCTGGATTTTTTTTGTTTGGTGCCACTATGCTCAACTGTTTAGAAGTTCTATTTCTAATTTCAAGGCTTAAATCTGTTTATCCTTCATTTAGTTTTCTGTCTCTTATGCTTAAGTTCCACATTTCTTTTTTAAGTTGTGGTAAGACATTACGCTTTTTTAATATGTTTTAGTATTTTATAAGATACCTGCTTCTAAGTGCTTTTTTTCAGAATCTGAGGTACGTTGGCTGCAAGACCAGAAAGACCTAGAAAGAGCTGACCAGCTGAGATTGTTTCCCAAAGTTTTGACAGAAATGATTTGCAAGAATAACTTTGTGCACTCAGTGTAGCACCCCTGGGTGTTACTGTAACATCAGATTAGTAAATGCTTCTGATATTAAAGGTACATCTTTTTACTTTTGCTGTCTTTCTTAGAAAAAGTATAAAACCCAGTATGAGAAGATGAAGGACAAATACACGCCTGTCCCTGACACACCAGTCTTGATCAGAGCCAAGAGAGCGTACCTGAACGCCAGTGATGTATGTAGTCCATGAACACTGCCACTGCTGGTTTTCTTTTTTGTTTCTTTACAAAAAGAATAGAAAAAGGATCAAAGGGGAACAATTATGCAAAGCATAGGCTATCTCACTGTGGGTCATCAACCAGGTCACCCCATTTCCATGTACATTTCCATTTGATATTACAAGATGAGATTATGATGTTTTTACTTGATGTCACTGAAATGCTTTTTTTCATTTATTGTAATTATTTTTCATTTTCTATTCCACTGCAGTGTGGTTTACAAAAAGAAGGAATAGATTTAAAGTAATTTGCTTACACATAAAATCTCTGAATAGTGCAGACTGGATTGAAATGATTGATGCTGGAGCTAGGATAGAATGTCTTTTGTCAGGTATTTTCATCTCAGATTTGTGTTAGAAGTAAAGTTGCACATCACTGCTCATTTTTTAATTTAGAAGTAGATTAGTGAGAAAAATTATCCGCACATTAGGTTACTAAGGTGAAATTGATCTTTCAAACGTGTAGTAATGGTCTGTGTTTTAAGGCAATAGCTAAATGTACTCAACTCATTCATGAGATCTTTGCTATGTATTTCAGACTGCATGTTGTATTCTGAAAGCGTATGTGCTAGGCTGGTGTTTTGTTCTAGTGATAAGTCTTACTGCTCTCTTAAGAATGATTTTTAAATACTGCGCAGGAACATCCCAGTTCTTTTGCATACCTGAATTTCTCCTCCAAGAAAGTCTTTCTCCAAAGTAGAATTCGTAGGAAAGTAGGGGTTTTATGCCAAAAGTGGCACTTTTGCTGTTCTTGAGACTAGTCCCATGATACATGGATAATTTTTTTCTTGGTCTTCAGTCTGAAAGTAAAATGCATGAAGTGTTGCTTTAGATGTACTGACTCTTTTTTTTCTCAAATTTTCCCCATAAATCTTGTTCAAATTACAATTGATAGTAAGCAATTGGAGCTTCTTAACAATATAATATATTGTTTTCTATGTTATTTTTCTTACCAGTTACGCTACAAAGAAACCTTTGAGAATACTAAGGGCAAATACCACACAGTGAAAGATGCTTTGAATATAGTCTATCATCGAAAGGTCACCGATGATATTAGCAGCGTATGTATCCAACATTCTCATTCCTAATTCGTGTTTGTCATTTAATAACCTAGAATATGCCATTTATGCTGTCATTCTATTTAGGTGTGGCAAATAATTATAAAATATGGTCAGCATTGTTAATACTAACTTCTTTCCTTCCGTGAAATATTGGGCACTTGATTGCATTTGATATTACAAAGGTGAATGTAAGTTAATCTCATTTCCACTGGTTTAGTTCTGGTGTTTTAGAAAAAGAATTGTCTTGAAACTGCATGGTCCGGAGTGTTCTGTCCTCAAATTGTTTTTCCTTCATTCTTCAATTTTCTTTGTAGGTGAAATACAAAGAAAATTACATGAGCCAGTTAGGAATTTGGAGATCGATCCCAGACCGACCAGAGCACTTCCATCATCGCATAGTCACGGATGCTATTAGTGATGTGAGTTCACATACTTCCCAGATGAGAAATGTTGAAAGTTATAAGCAGGTTTCCAAAATGAAAGCCAACTCTTATTTCTTAAGAAAGAGAAGGCAGCTGAATTTTTTTAAGTGATTCATGCTTTCACCAGGTGGATCTGTGAAATGAAGGAGCAAATCAGATGGCCCATCTGCTTTTGAAATTACCAGAATAGTCTTAATGCATTTCGTCTCTGTTTGCTTAGATTTGTTTGTTAACCCTTTAACAATTGGACACATCTGTGCATACACAATAACTCTTTAATTGTACAAGAACAAATGTTTTTTAATTCACACAGGAATTCCAGTGGCTAATGATAGGTTAGGAATGTGAATAATCTGAGTCCATCAGAAAAGTATGAGTAACTGTAACATATTTTACAATGGAATAATTATGGATGTAGCTCTGTTTGCTGCACCTTGTGTTGAGGTGCCATTTCAGCATTGTTCAGCTGTCACTTGGTGCCGCTTAAAACTGAATAATTTTATTTCTTTTCTAAAGGTTAAGTACAAGGAAGACTTATCATGGCTCAGAGGCATTGGCTGTTATGTATGGGATACTCCAAGTTTTGCTCTGGCAGAGCAGAATAAGGTGCTCTACAGTGGGGTAAGTAAAAAAAGTCTGAATTGTTACTAAATGTTTTGTGATGTTTGCTTATATTGTAGATATAATTTTTCACAGGAGAATCCAGTTCTGACCTAGATGTTGATATGTTGTATTTATGGTAGAACTTAGAATCATAGAATCATAGAATACATAGGGTTGGAAAGGACCTTAAAGATCATCTAGTTCCAACCCCCCTGCCATGGGCAGGGACACCTCCCACTAAACCATGCCACCCAAGGCTCTGTCCAGTCTGGCCTTGAGCACCGGCAGGGATGGAGCATCCACAACTTCCCTGGGCAACCCATTCCAGTGCCTCACCACCCATATATAGCATCAAAAATTTCAGTAAAAGAAAACAGTGTAAAAGAGGCAAAATGGTCTTTTACTTACCCCCTCTGTTCTTTGCAAGGCTATCAGTTCCATAGTAATTTTTCTAGTGATTCTAAGTCTAGCTTTAAAATTATGAAGACCTGAAATTTCCATTGCTTTCTTGATGTAATAGTTGCATTCCGCAAAATACTACATTTACAACTAATTTTTGTTTGTAGATATGTAAAACGTACTTATGCGATAATTCTGCCAGTTTTACTGCAGGTTGTTTCTAAATTGTACATTTTCATTGCTTTTCCCTTCTTTGGATTAACATTGGAATGAGTTTTTGTCTGTGTTTTTTTGGTTTTTCCTCCAGTGTAAGTACAAGGAGATGTTTGAGAAGACTAAGTCTCATTTTAAGTATGTAGCTGATTCTCCAATTAATGAGCATTTTAAATACGCAACTCAGTTGAGGGATGCGGTAAGTGTTAAAGATTCCCATAGAGTCTCATACTGACACAGTAAGTGGGTATATGTCAATACCAAGCTAAAGGTTGATATTCCTTATGGAATTTTATATAAAATATATCCTGGCTTAAAGATGTTTTAAGGTCAGACTGAATCCGTGAAAGACAAGGTTGTTCTTAGTGTCTGAGTGTTAGGACAGGGCAGATTTACAGTCCCTAAAAAGTGAAATCCTGACCCCTCTTCCATTATTTCGTCATTGCAAAGAAACTTCTCCTTTGCTGATGGTAAATAAATGGTAATGTAAATAATGCTGCTTGCCTAGTAACCCTGATTGTCGTGTGAAAAAGGTGTAGAGAGAATTACAACTCCTTTTCTGAAACATTGGAAAAAAAAAGCTTCATTAGTGTTGGGAAGATAATATTATGCCTGAAGTTACCACATCTCTCATTTCAGATATTTTGCCTTGAATTCTCCCACTCTACTACTTACTTTTACTTACTTTTCTCCTGCAGTGCTAAAGAAACAACAAGCACAACATAGTAGCAAAAGGGGTTAATGAATGCCCCTGTGTTTAAAATCAGCAATGGAGTTTCTAGGAGTAGTGTGGTACTCCCACAGGACAAAGCCTATTGAAAAGCATGGTGTTCTAGATGAATTTTCATCAGCTTCGAGCTGGCATACCATACCAGTCTCTGATACTTTTCATTAAACCAGTGTATAATTAGACTCTCGCATCTTGAGATGTGATCTTGCTATGTTATTCTTTTTCACCAAATATTATGTTAAATTGTTTACCTGTAAGTGAATGCATTACAGTATACCTGTTCTAGGTAAGAAAAACTGTTTCACAACAGATACCATTCCAGTACCATTGCTATAATTTCGTACTCAATTTGATAAGCAGTGAACTGGAGTTTCTTGTGAAAGATTGTTAATATTCAGTTTTCTTATTGTTTGGTAGAGCAAATAAGGAAAAACTTAATATGAAAACCATAAATGAGTAAAATTTTAGCAATGGGGGGCTTCATAAATTGAGAGGAACTTACCTTAATGTCTTCTGTTATGTAGTGATGTTTTTTGTGATGAGGGATTATAGGTTTTTCTTACAAAATGTCTGATGATAGTATAACATTATATTTAACTCTTTCATCTCATTGTGTTCTCTTTGTACTCAAATCAAGAATCTAGTTCCATACAGGGTTGCTTCTGCTGAAAAAGTAAGTCATAAAATGGCTTATTGAAGAGTGGCAGTGATAGAATATAGGTATCCTTAAATTGTAGATTAGACCTTCCAGTGGAAATTCAGGAATGCATGTACTATTTGCAGATATTTCCTCTTTTTGTTGTTGGGTGTGTTTGT
>JANHGB010026867.1:2526-30580 GCA_026283785.1 Coracopsis vasa
TTATGAAGAAATTTTACTGACATTTTTACTTGCTTCTTTTTTTTTTCGTTTTTTTTTTTTTTTTGGTTAAAGGATTGTACTGTGACATTTTGAAAATGCAGAACACCCTTTTTCATAAAAGGTTGTAGTTATCTATGCAAATTTTTACTGACAATGTTTCGAAGTCTAAATGCCACTTCAGTAAAATACTGTATGTTGATGAAAACTGAACTGTTTCACTTCTCAAAATTACAGTGTCAGTTGGGTCCTACAGATGGGACAGTCTATTAGCAGGTTATTGCTCTGAACTGTTGTGGCAGATTTCACACTTCAATAGATCACTTTTAGCTTCTATTCAGTACCATGAATTAGAAACCTCCTGGAACCACCTCGGGTTTTTGATCTTGCCCACCTGGAATTTGCTGAATAAAAAGCACTTAGAACAGCTCTTGCTCCTGAGGGTGATTAATGTACTGCTTATTTGCCACAAGTTTCCCAGTGCCTATGTGCCTTAGGAAAGAAGCAACCATTTGGTCTGATTAAACAGATTGCTAGAAAGCAGTTGTCTTTGGCCTGTTAATCAATAATAGCAGGAACCACTAATAGGATTTCAATGTCACTATTTCTTTTATTTCACTTGTTTTCTCAGAAGGGGAAGTTCCCTTCTGAGTTAATCCTTTTGAGCAAAATATATCCTCAGGGTAAATTCACAGTTGCAGCTGATAGAATTGCATCTCAGAGCAGAGCCACTGACAGTCATTGAACATAAAACTGGGAAATTTGGAGTTTGCATCACACATTCAGATGATAACTGTTCTCTTCAGTCTGAAGTTCATGGACATTCCCCACCCTACATTTTGATTAAGGCCACATAAGAGTAGAAAATGATGCTAAAAAAACATGGCTTACTAAAAGTTGATTAATTATTTGCTCATGTTACTTTGTTAGGACATCTTTAGTCTGGAACAACTCCACTGTGGCTTGGTTTTCAAGAAGCAGCATTTAGAGAACATTATACCTTTTTTCTAATTTTTCTTTGAGAGAATGAAGGAGTGTAGTTTTAAGCATGTATTGATTTAATTGCAGAGACTAAGTCCTGCAATAGCTCATGATAGTACTTGCCTACCTGTGTCAGATGCTTCTAAGGACAAAAAGCAAAGCTGGATACATCACTGTTCTGAGAGGGCAGTGGGGGATTGTATTCCTGTTGTACCTTTCAGCTTGTCATCATTGACACTCTGTCTTTCATCTAATTCTGCACATGCAACCGGCAGCTTTTCTGAGCTCATTGCCTTCCAGCAGACAATTTGACAGTTCCCTCTCAAATCCCTGGTGAAAGGATGACAGGAAAGTGGGGTGGCACTCTCTGCAAAGTGTTTTCCACTAGAGCAAAAGGTGATACTTTGTATGAGAAAGAGACTCCCATGGGGATAGTGTATGCTAGCTTTTATATGGAAGTCATGGGCACAAAAAGAAAAAAGCAATTTGACTGACTGGTGAGAGGCTGCACAATGACAGTATCCCTGAAAACCAGCATAGGGAAACTAGAAAGCACCAGAAAAAAGTCTCAGGCTGGTAGGTGGCAGGAGCTCTAAGGGTATGTAGTAGCACAAAGGAGAGACCTCCATCTTGGACTTTCTTTAGTTAAACCCATAGTTTTTGGGTTTTAAAATATATCACTTGATCTTTCTTTGCTAAGGCTCAAAGTCAGATAAGTTTGAGACCGCTAACAATGTAGAAGTGCTTTGGCACAGCTTCTCATTCAACACCAAAAGGCTACTTAATGATGATTAACGCTTGTACTCCACAGTATTTGTTGTATGGTGCAGGATGCTTGACACAGTGTGATATTGCCCAGACAGACTGGCTAGCAAGCCTTTGCAAAATTCATACTGGAACTCGTATATGCTATGATCTGGACTGGGCACATATTTGATAGCAGAGAAACAAAAAAAAAGTGTTTGGTACACTGGTGATCAGGCTACTCAAAACGGTACTGCTTGGAGTGGTGTTGTGCAATCATCATTAACAATCAGTTCTAGTAATAAGGGTTGCCACAGGCCTCTGTTCCTGACTTCTTTTTCAAATGTCCTCACACTTCAAAAATAAAGGATAATATGCATGAGAAGATGAGCAAAGGAACAGTAGAATTGAAGGATAGGGTTTGTATCTTCTCATGTCATTCTAGTAGTCTTTTGGAGTAAGCCACCTAGAGAAAATAATCACAGTATTTTGAAAGATGCTTGGAGATGCTAATGACCCAAATGCCATCAACAGTAGTTGAAAAATACTTCTGCATGCCTCAATTCAAACAGAGACAATCAGTTAAGTTGGGTCTCCATGACAGTGCTTTTGACCACAATGGAGCGGAATGTGCTATGTAGATGATAAATTGTGGAATAATTAAGAAACTGTTGTTCTATACACAAGCTATTATATTCCCTCAAAAAGCAATAAATGTTGAGCCTTTAATGATGGAAATATTTTCTGAGTATGATATGAGTGGGTTAGAGACTACAAGGGATTGTTGTGTGAATCAACATGCTTACTTTTAAGAGCATTAAAAATGAACTGTGCCTTACATCTGCAGGCTGCACAGGACTACATTTTCAAATTATACTTTTTCTGAATAGGCAACTGCACTTGAAAGGACTAATTTCCATTAAATGAATTAAATGAAACAGGTACCTGCTTGTATGTGGACAGCATAAACCAAAAGGAACTGGGGAGTAAAGAGTACTGACATCTGCTTACTGAGCCAACACTTCTCAGAGGTAGCCAAGTCTATAGCTGAGCAGAAATGAAATTAAAATGATGTTTTCAGGTGGCTGGTGCAGCTGCTACCTTTGAGTTTGCCTCTGCCTTTGTTCTTTCTGTTGATTTCATAACATTTCTTTATATGGCATGACTTCTGATTTATGCCATGTGACAGAGGGCCTAATTGTTTTTTCTGAAGTTTAATATGGCTATCAGGTTGCATGTTTGAAACAGTAAATAAAGGTGGTTGACACAAAGAAAGTTGTGTTGCAGTGTGCTAGTTTGGCTGTCCTTTCTGCAAGGTAGTGGGAAGTAGCTTTCCCCAGGAGCAACCAGGCAAGTACCAGTGGAGTCCTGTGCAAGTCCCTGGGATTCTGAGGCTGAGCTGGTTGGGCAGGACACAGGGTGGGCCCCAGGATAAGCAGCAGCACCTATCAGGGACTTAGACCTTCCTGAGCAAGACAGCAGGAGGAGTCAATATTACATGATGGAGAGGAGAGTAGGGGTGTTTGTTCTTACTGTAATTTGATTTGAGAGTGTTCTGAGTTTTCTGTGTTGAAAGATGTACTCATGAGAGAGGAAGCAGTAGCTTCAGCTGTTTGTTTGGTGGGACATGGAGCACTGCCCCAAAGCCACCTGAAAGGAAGGTGGGTCAGTTAAGGCAGGTCAGTTCTGGGGAGTGTGCAGTAGCTTAACACCACTGGCTTTGTACTTCTTCAAGTTTTAGTTTCACCACCTACGGTGAAAAGCTGTCATGTGATAATACTGTCATATAATTTCCCACCACTCTCCTAGAGATTTTAGTACTTAATACAAGCAGAGAATTGCATGTTCTCTAATCTTTTTCAAAATGCTGAGTTGATGGCTGATTGTGTAAATGCTGCTATCGGAAACTTTCTAGCCACTGGATCTCTCATGCTCATTTGTGCTGTCAAATGAGTGCAGCTATCAGCTGATTTAGTTTCCTAGGCTAGAAAAATTAAATATTTCTGTAGGACATATCAATAAGTGTACATTAAAAGAATAAACAATGATATAAGGAAATGCATTAGTGGTTAAATGTGGACCAAATATTTTGGTTGTCTATCCTGTTTTCCAATTTATTCTGGAGTGCTGCAGGAGAACAATGCGGGGAGGTTCTGCCTCTTATACATAGCACAGAAGTGTTCAGTAAGGTATGTAGAGTGGTGTATAAAAAGTGCATGAAAGCTTGTTCAAACAGCTGTACTATCCTTTCTGAATGCAGAGACAGGTTGCAGTTATCCACTCTGCCAGACAGTGAAGGTGGTGGGTATGAAGGTGGTGGGTAAGGGGGGTAAGGGGCAGGGCAAGTGAACTTGTGTGAGAAGCTGTTGTCAATTCAGCATTAGCTATGGCCTTTCAAATGATGACATAACACCTGTTGTCACAATCAAAATCACAACTGAGTGTTACCTTTGCATTGCGTGCTGGGTCCCTTTGTAGACTTTTGCACACACATATCAAAAAGCATTTATATTGTAAGAACAGAAATGTGTGTTCACCCAAAGCATTCATGGGAATGCAAGTGAAGATATAATTTTGTGTAAAAACTTCTGTACGCCGTATTTTATTGTAGTTCATTTCTGTGGCACGTTCTAAGCCATGGCACGATATCTCTGCTCATTTATTGTTGCATCCTTTGTTTCTTTGATGGGTTTTGGCTGACGCATCTGTCCACATAACCATTTTTTTTTTTTTTCCATCAGCCTCTTAAGTCATCTGAGGATATTTGCAGTACTTTTAATAGATTTAAAATGAATGGTAAGTAATATGAATGCTACTGAAAAGTTAGGCATACCTAAAGGGAGTTGATTGCCCTGTATAAATAAGGTTGCATTAACTATGCATGGAAAACCAAAACCAATTAGAAGTAATTGGATATCTGTGTTCTGTGTGCATGTAGTAGGAAGAAACAGAGATTTTATTGTTAGAAAAGGGACTGTGTCTTGATATGTGTCAACTCTGACACCACTGCATGTCCATCAGACAGTGCAAGTCAACATTCTCCCTGCCTTTTTCCTTCGATATATATATAGGACACTTGAATACTGTTATTTTTTCCTTTTTCTTTCTTTTTTTTTTTTTTTTTAACCCTCTCTCTCCACAAATAATAATTCAAATTTAAAGAGGTTTTACTTTGAAACTGCTGTCACCTTCTTTGGTTTTGCTTTTTCAACATGGTCTGTGACTTTGCTGATAGGGAATACACAGCAAGTTTTAAATAATTAGGGAATTTTTATAGTGGGTGAATTTCAAATTGGTATATATGGCATTTCACAAAATCTATTCTAAGTCATATGCTCTTCTGCTTATGAGCTAGTAATGTTCTGTGTAATTTATAATGTCAAATGGGCTACTTCATATATTTTAAATATCACCTATTAAATTGTGAATACTCGTATTCACAAATATTATTTCTAGAAATTAATTAAAATTAATAACAGATCTGTATACTAATTGTTGACCTCTGGTGGCAAAGACTATGCATATGGAAGAAGAAACCTTTTTTTTATTTTTTTTCCATGATTCATAGTTGCTGCAATAGACACTGACTATAAATTTGAATATTTGGCTTAAACTAAGTATTGAGTATCATGCAGTGGGAAGGTAGGAAGCTGCATTGTTTGTTTTGCATTGTGGTCTCAAGCATGCCATTTCTATAAATTAACTTCCAGCAGTCCACTGCATTGAAGAAACAGTAAATTTTCCATAAAAACATAACTGCTTTCTGGAATGCAGTAGTAGAACAGCTCTGTGCTAATTAAATGCAGAAATTCACATATGCATGACTGTGCACAAACTTTCATTTACGTGTATTGATATATGATTAGGTAAACCCTTAAGTTTTTTGAAAATTCTGACCATGACAAAAAAAGGATCAAGGATAAAAGTATATATTCTTTTTCCATCTGAAAAACTCAGATATCCTTTAATGACAGGTCTTGTAAATAAATAAATAAAAAACTTTAGGCAATTGCTTTGCTGTTTTACTAAAGCTGAGTTGATGATGCCTTGCCTGGTTTTTAATTCTGTGCAAGTAGTGCTATTTGTGTTGAAAGAAACTATTCACTTGGTTAAGAATTACCTCTCTGATATGAATCAGTGGAGCAGCTTTTTTTATAACTTTGTTTATATCCAGTGCATTATGTGATTGAAAAACATAACTAGACTTTCCTTGTCTAAGACTTCCTATCATGAAAGAGTTTAAATACATGGCTAACATAAAGCATGTTTGCAAGTGCTTTGAATTGACTTCAGTCTGTTCATGCATTGTTTCCCTTACCTATAAAATGGGGGGAAAGACAGATATTGCTGCTTCTTCAAAGGAGTGTGAGTAATGGTTCTGAATCTTTATTTGTGAGCCGTTTGGTGACAGGAGGTTGAGAAGCGCAAAGTGCTGCAGAGTTATGTTTGTTGTTCCCTTAACGCTCCAGGAAGCAACTGTGGGAGGTTTCCAGGCTCAGCTCTGCTTCTCTGTTAACTTCTCTATTTATCTTTCTTAGAGCTTTCTTTGATAGCTTTTTCTCCCCACTGTCTGCTTGTTTTCTTACCCTAAAATATGTCTAGGCAGGTAGGTGATTTTTCACTCTGTCTGATCTTTAAGTTTCATCTATGCTTAAACACTTTTACTCATGAATACTATTTCCTTTGATGTAAATCAAGCCCTAATTACCCTTGTGTCTATGGTGTTTTTCTAACGTTTGTGTATGATGCTTGGGTTTGGAGAACATGTATGAGTTTCCCTTACTTGCAGAGCAGGTTTCAGGAAATAGCAGTAGTTGACACAAACTCCATAGAGAAAAGAGAAAATGGCAAAGACAGGAAATAAAGGATTCCTGTCTTTGTTTCTTCTTACTCATACCAGTGCTCCACCTGTAGCCACTCTGCAAAACAATTGGTTTGCAAGATGAAAGCAGTTAAAATACTTCCATGAAGCAGAAACAGCTCCTGAATTTAGTCTGCAGGTTCTTAAATGAGCAGTGAGATTTTTGCATAAGTGTGACTATAAGGAGAAAAAAAAAAATTAATCTGAAGTTGTAGCATAGATATTTTAACATGGAAATAAAGTAACAAAGGGAGAAAAAAACATTAACCTACTCTGTTGTTTTAGTCTCTCTGTGCTGTAAGGACATTTCATTGCTCCTCTGGGCTTGAAAGCAGTTCTTAGCACACTTGAGTTGAACTTGGTCTCTAACAGTGTATATTAAGATTCCCTTGATAGTGGCCATTACATCTTCCAGTATAAAAAAAATGGTCTTCAGTTTTTTCAGAATAAACTAGAGGTCACATGTTGGCTAGTCTATAATTATGAATATATACATTGTCTCCACAGCATTTTATTTCTATTGCTTTTTGTTGTTAGTGTTGGTGGTTTTTTTAAGGATAGTTTAAGTCCTCAGCTGATAAATGCACTTGGTAAATTTTAGGACCTGAACATGTGACTCAATATTTTTTTCTTTATTTGGTTACAAAATAAACAGGAATTTTTGTTTCTTTTGTCTTTTTTTCCTTTTTTCCTTAAGCAAAAAGCCCTGGGGACCCAGAGAACAAATACTTCATATAATACATTTTCTAGTACTGTAAAGTTTTATTATATTTATAATTTGTTTATCATTCTGCTTCTTACCAGAAGTAGCTCTTGTTTCAGGATTACACAAAATCTATTGGGGATACAGAAATAAGATATTTATGAAAGCAGACATCTTTTTTCAGTACTTTACTGGATTAAAGAATAAAAATTGTGGAACCAAAAGGAAAACGAAAATAAGTCCTTATTTGTTCTTGAGATAATATGTTAATATTATTTCATTATGTTTATTTATCTCTAATCTGCATGACTCAAAAGATTTGAATATAATAAAGCACTGGTACACCAAAACCAAGAGCTGATAAAGAAAACATTGTTCTAATTTAATGTATTTGACAAATTACCTCAAAGACAAAAAATTGCTACATTTTCTGTGTTTCTTTTCCAGTGCAGAAAAAGCCCATAACCTGATCAGATTACATTTCTTTAGCATTACAGACTTTGGCCTGTTTATCACTTGGTTGTTTTTATTTATTTTGTTTTGTATCAGAATACAGTTCAATCTGATTTCTGTTGCATCAGGGAAACACAGGGATAAAAACTTTACTGTATAATAGTTTATGACTGAATTCAAATAGTGCTTTACCTAAGAATGATGCATGATAACTGCTGCACTTCCACTTTCTCTGAGTGCACTTATGTGATTTTACTGCTGTTAGTGTAGATTCTGCAGTATGTTAGTTGAGAAGTATCAGTGAAAGTATTGATGCCTTGATAGGGAGAATTTATTCCACATAAATAATTTCTCAAGATGAAGTTTAAAGAAATTAACCGTAATTTACATAAGCAGACTAAGTAAAAAAAAGTAATCCCATAACAGTAAGTAAAACTATTTTTAGTGAGATTTTTACATGAAACATCCATTACCTGCAGAGAAGCTGTATTAAGTCTGTCCTTAGCCTCCATTTTGCATTACAAGCAAATCAAAAAAAGGCAAGCTTTTCAAACTGGCACTTGAGCTTAAACATGATATTAAAAATTTTTCTATTAAATTAAAAAACACATGAGACATAAAGGGACACACATTGGGCATTAGGGGTAACTGCAGTACATCTGTTACATAGAACTGTGACAATAAGACCAGTGTAGCAAAAGCAGTCACCACGGAAAGAGCTGAAATCTGGTGAGTGCAGTTTGCACACATAGGATTTAGAAAAACAACTAACAGAATTTCAGTTCCCCCAATAACCTTGTGTATTCTGTCACAGAGGCCCAGCTTTGTTGCAAACCTGTACTAAATCTGATATATTAGGTACCTCAAAGCAGTTTTCCAGCCCAAACGGAGTTGTAAAGGTATCTAAAAATGTCCTGAATGAACTGGCAAACTAAAAAATGAAGATCAGATCAAGACAATCAGCAGTTGTACTTTTTAATTAAAATGCACACTTCAGTGATTTGACATATTTCTTGCTAATTTGATCAGGTTTGAATTTATTTTTTTTTTTATTTGTATATTGGCTGTTAGGCTGTGCAAATTCAAAGAATATTCAGCCTATGGTCATATACAGAGTGGTGGTCAAAACACATCTTTTGACTAGTCAACTATCTTGGAATGTCAAAGTAGCTAGTCATACCAAGGTAATTGAGGGAACCACATTTCTTCATATCCCTTAGATTTGGGCATGAATGGAGTTAAGGAACTACCTTATCGTTGAAAAGTAATGAGGCAAAAATGCTTTCAAAATAACCACTTTAAACGAGGCTGAGTAAAATATCAAGTGCCTAAAATAGATATTTTCCTTGTGTGATCCAGGACAAAACACAATAATAACAAAAAATAGCTCTTATCTGAGCCATTTAGACACAGGCAGCACTAATATCATTGTTACAATAGTCACAGCCTGTGTGCCTGTAGTCACTTCACATCTTAATACAATAGTCCTTGATCCTCTGTTTCCCGTAAAGTATGTCACAGCCTACCTTGCAATGCACTTGCTAAAGAGGAGGAAAACAAAGGATAAACCATGCATGCCAGTGGATGCTTCCTATTTTTCTGGTATAGTTATATCTCAGCCTGTGACTCTAGAAGAAAGAACATGAGAAGGACAGGATAGATGAGGAGTGCTGCTGGAATGTACAATCAGTTAACTTTATGTTTTTGTTCCCTGGGGTTGCCAAACCTCTCTTGAAGAGTTGGATTTGAAGAAAATTCAAAGAACTATCATTTCTTTGTCCTACCCTGTTGCCTGTAGGATGACTACTTACTTTGGCTATGTTCCTGGAAGCTAAAAGTCACTTACAGAGACAATTTCTGTTAAGGACATGCTTAATCAGCTGCACTCAGGTAGGAGGTAACAGCAGCACTCTCTTGGGCTTTGTAGTAAGTCCTCGCGTAGATAAGCAACATGGTCCGCTGGCAGCTTAAAAGTGTCTATTCTATTTGAAGCAAACTCCATGGACTCTAAGCTATGTTCAGAGTTACTTTGATAAATGCATAGCTTAAATATCCTCAGCCAGAGAAAAGTTTTTAAAATCGGTGGACCACCTTCCCCAAGCTAGTGAAAGCTTCATGTCATTTGCTACTTATATTTCCATTTTTTCCACATCCAAGGCTAAAGGAATAAAGCCCATTACATTTCAAGAAATGTATTTTGATTCCTTTTATGTTGCATTCTTTAACTATAATGTTATATGACAGTATTATTGTAAATCTGAGAGTGATTCTTTCCTTTGAAGCCAAGATCTATTCTTCATTTTAATGTGTCTACTAGCTTCACGTTGCCTGCTCTGCAAGATTCCTGTGAAGATGCAGTACATTTACTTTTGCTAACTGTCATCATCTTCTCAAATGTAGAGTTGAATTTAACTTTGATATGAGAAGGGCTTAAGGAAAAAATTACTGTGCCACAGGAAATCTTTACAATTTTTTTAGTATCTTCCTATTTGTAGTCTGTGCTTTAGTGTTACTGCATTCTGTTTGACTCTTGAATTTTTCTTCAAGATGCAAATGTTTGTTTGATTATGAACCAGTGCTTGCACTTAAAATGTTACTGTGACTTCATAAACATATGCAGGTAACGTAGACAGTGAAATCTTACTTTCACCTTTCTTCTGCTTTGACTAGAAAGTGTCACAGGAATATTACTTTATAACTTCAGGTATATGTCAGATTTTTGGTAGCAACTTCTGTGGGCTTTTAGGTTTGGTAAACCGATATTCATTAACAAGGATTTATTTCATAATTTGATTATTTTGACTTCATTGATTCCCTTCACATTTCTCTAATGCTATTAATTTTTATTGAGTACACCAATTACTAAAATATCACTACAGTAACTGTGGGAGTGAATAATTCTATTGTTACTGCCCAAGGATGGTCCCTCTCCTCCATCCTGAAAATTTGTCTTCCAGGAAAAAAAAAAAAGCTAGGTGGGAGTATAAACACAGTGATCATATATTTTCCGAATATGCTACTGTTTATTATCTGGGGACAGGGGCAATGAATTTGAAAAGATGTCTTCTAGAAAGCTATGCATTAACTTGGGCCAATTAACTGAGCTTCAGTGTGTAGGTATGGGTATTGTATCTTATCCAATATGACAAAGGAAAACCCTGCAATAGAGATTAGTGTGATGGGCTTTTTTCCACTGCTTTGTAGTCACTGTATCTCAGGCCAGATAAAGCCAACATATGACATCTTTAGTTTAGCAGCTTGTCTCAGACATGATGAAGGCATGAATTACTATGCTTGGCAGATTTAGAATAGCTTGGGTAATGGGAGGAGTTTGGAGAAAGGAAGAAGGAGGTATCTTAGATCCACCCTAAAAATAGCAATTGAAATTCCAAAATCCAAAGCACTGAGGTACTTGCCTCTTTCTCTT
The DNA here is from genome assembly GCA_026283785.1 of Coracopsis vasa. Classification (NCBI taxonomy): domain Eukaryota; kingdom Metazoa; phylum Chordata; class Aves; order Psittaciformes; family Psittacidae; genus Coracopsis; species Coracopsis vasa. Next base: position 13,693 of record JANHGB010026867.1, read on the forward strand.
CAGTTTGGGGTGATCTCTTCACAGGGTTGTAGTGGCAGGGGTTTTTTCTCCCTTGTCTTTTAAATCCTTTGATCTGAGTATCTGATCAGTATCTGGTTTCACTGGATTAACTTGTATTGGTATTTTTGTTGGGGTCTCTGCTCTCAGAAGAGCACTGCTGCTCTAGATGATGAGGTAGTCAGCCGCATTACATGAGTGTGCTTTTGACATTTGAACCCGTAACGTCTCACTGCACCTGTATTAGTTTGATAGACCTGCCGAAAGGAAAATCAGAAGGGAAGAGATTCATCCTATGGTGGGACATCCACCATCAACAGTTTGAGAGGATACTTATGCAAGGAACTGTTCCAGAATATCTCTTTCTCCCAATTAACTGTTTGTGTTTGATCTTATTCCTTTAACTTGAACTTTTGTTTCATCTGAAATGCACTTTGTTGTAAACATGCCATGAGCAAGAATATATTTGAATGATTTTCTTGAAAGTTTTTGGATTAGATGGATTGACTACTGATGTCTATGATAAAATTATTTTAAAGGGTTATTAGAATATCTGCCTTTTTCTGTACAAAAACCTGTTGCTATATGAGTTTATACCAGCCTGAAGGCTTGGCCTATGCATCGAAGCCAACATTTGACTTTACTTTCTTTATGTATAATTCATTTGGTGTATCTAGTCTTTGATACTGACTGGGTTCTTGTTTCTAGCAGGATATGGATTTTAACCTTCATGAATATTTTCAAGAATTTATCTTTCAGATTCACGTTCACGAAGTGAAGCTCACAGAAATTGCCATGAGACAGAAATAACTAGAATGTGAAAACTCTTTAACTTTCTTTTTCTGCTAACAGTATATTTAAATTGATCCTATTGTGCTCATTAGCCAGTAACTGCTACATTTTGCATATTGGCAATTAGCCAAGGTGTGTGATTTGATGTTCAGGCTATTTTGTTAGGTGGTCCATTGGCTAACTGTAGTGCACATTGAAATTCTTCATAAGTAGTTATCACATGTGCTGTATTTTACAGCAGTGCTTTAAGCTGGTGGTACTGGTAGCTAGCTCCAGGCTCAAACTGAACCATGACAACTCCAGTCAGTAAAGCTTTCTACTAGATACTCATATCTGAGGCCTGCTAATTTTTATGTTTAGCTCAAAAAATAGTATTTACTTTGTTTAGCCTCAGGACTATCCCCGTTGGTGGAAGAACAGGTTGTCATTTTTGCCATTGTTGTCATACTGGAGCCTGAATGTTTTATTTTTTGTTTTTTTTTACTTATGCCTTGATGAGAACACCTGTATGTTAATGTTAGTAATTTGCAGCAGCTAGTTATTAGGGATCAGTAGTATTGATTGATCCTCTAGAGAAAGTTCTAACTGTATTGGTCTGGTTCTATAAAGCAACCAAAAATGTGCCTTGAATCATATTGTAACAGAAGATGTTGCATGTGAAATAGCAACAAAAATCGTCATAACTGATTACACCATATTGCTACTGGAGGTATTATATCCTGGCCATCTGACTTATGTAGTAATATTCTGTGCTTTTTAAGAGTTTTACTCAAACATTTTCTACCATCATTTTATGATTTAATCAGCCAAGAGACTAACTCGCTAACTTCAAACCACCTACTTTCTTGGATACAGAAATCTGTGCAGGGTTTTGAAGCATGTCGTGGTTTAAGCTCAGTCAGCCATGCAGCTGCTCTCTCACTCTCCCCCTTTCCTCCCCACCTCTTCCAGAGGGATGGGGAGGAGAATTGAAAGAATGTAACTCCCACGGTTGAGATAAGAACAGTCCAGTAACTAAGGTATAACACAAAACCACTACTGCTACCACCAATAATAACAATAATGATAAAGGAAATAACAAGGGAAGAGAATACAACCGCTCACCACCTGCAGACCGATATCCAGTCAGACCGAGCAGTGATCTAACCCTTCTGGGTAACTGCCCCCAGTTTATATAGTAGGCATAATGTGCTGTGGTGTGGAATACCCCTTTGGCTAGTTTGAGTCAGGTGTCCTGTCTCTGCTTCCTTCTGGCTTCCCCTCCTCCCTGGCAGAGCATGAGACTCAGAAAGTCCTTGATCAGACTAAACATTTGAGCAATACCTGAAAACATCGGTGTTATCAACGCTGTTCCCAGGCTGAAAGTCAAAACCACAGCACTGCAGCAGCTACTAAGACTGAGAAAAATGACTGCTGCTGATGAACCCAGGACACAACTTTTCTGTATATATATTTCATTAGAAAAGAAAATTATCTTATTATAGGAATCCATTGTATGTTCATAAATTTGGCTAATAAAACTGGACTGATAATTTTTTTTTTAAAAGTTTGAAAACATTTTCCAAATTTTGTGATTGATTTTTTATTTAAAAAGTAAAAATTAAAAAGTAAGATTGTTTGACAATGTAACACTCTGAAAATTTCACTTCTAATCTCATTGCACCACATTAATGCTTTCTTACTGTCTAATGGCAGGGGTCTTCGTATGGAAAGGACAACAGAAAAAATATGCAAATATACAAACACATAATTTTCAAAAATGTCCTGTCAAATTGGGTTTTGAACTTGCAGAAAAAACAAAAAAACAAACCAAACCAAACCAAACCAAAAACCAAACAAAACAACCCACACCCACGACTTTTTTCTTATGTAAAAATCGTGTGCACATATTGCTTTCCACTACTAAATGAAAGCTACTGATTTTGTCATATTTTTGTATGTCAGGGCATGGAATTAAAATCCTGACAGCTGGCTTTCTGAGATTTGATAGTTTTTCCTGCAGGTGCAAGTATTTCTAAAAGCGTTGTTCAGGGAATAGAACTTGAACAAAAATAGTGAAAGGCTTGAAACAATGTATTTGTTACCTTCTATAAACATCAATAAAAAATTCATAAGTACTGAAATGGTAAGAAAGCATTACAGCTTTGGCAGTGTTTTATTTTTCCCTCTTAGAGTTGTTTTCTCTTCCTTTCAAAATTAAATCTTTAGAGAGACGTTTCTGAGGGAATTTTAAAATGTATTTACTTACCTTACATTTGCAGTGGAATAAAGGAACACACTAAGCAGTATAATAATTGACAGTGCCTGGAAATAAACTGTTGGTGATTTGCCTTTACTGTAAAAAAGTGGAAATTCATCTTTGCATTTGACTGGTTTAAAACTTGAAGCAAATAATGAGTAAAGGTCAGGAGATAGCTCTTTTCTTAATGTTAAAAAATCAACCTCTTTTTCTTTAAATATCTGAAATCAGCCTTGCTAAAACTAAACACAGGAAAAACTGCTTTTCTTTCCATCTTTTTACAAATGATCCTGAGCTAGTCACTTTTTTTGTAACTATGATGACCTAAGGACACAGGTAGTTACATTTGCAGTTTATAATTCAGGGTATACTTGGGGTAAAACCCAACAAACATTGCATCAGTTCACTAAGTAATAGAATATTATAATTGCAGCTACCTACACAATTAGTCTAACTGTGAAGAAATGAAAATAGAAATCATGTATGGTATTAAAAGAATATCTAAAAGTGAACCCAAGCAAATCACAGGACAAAGAAGAAAAAAGCATTAATAACATGTTCCTCTTACTAAAGAGCAAGAAATCAGTGCAAAATTTAATGACCTATATCCCTCAGATTTTAAAGTCAACGTTTAGTGTGCTTCAGTTATTTTGCTGCACGTGAATTTTTGCAATGAAGAGAAAACCAACATGTTATACAGAAGACTCACTCTTTTATCTTCAAATCATTCTTCACGATAGTTTTCTACTTGCACACTTCTAAAGCAGATGGCAGGTTACAGCACTGAATATTGCCCTTTCATGGTAATTTTCTTCTGTAGGTGTTTGAACATAAGAGCTGTTTGTTCACAATTATAATCATTGCAGAAGTCCTTGATTGAGAAAGGGAAATTTCTAAGGGGTTACACATTTTCTAACAGGTTATGATAAATTTTATGCATGCTGAACTCAAAGATTTTGTTTTCTAGATCTTTGGTGCATCTGTTCATGCTGTAGGATTATTTTGGGGTGACTACAGTAACTAAAACTGATTCTTTGTGATATTATTTCTGAAAGAGATGATATAACCTTTTCAGTTCTTTTCCTTCCTTCATTACTGTGTTGAATAAAGTATTTTGGAAGAGCTAGAATACTGTTTTAACATATCAATGCGTTGTTTTTCTCTTTTTGGTAATAAATAGCAACATTTGAATTTATTACCTGTACTGTTGCACTCAAAACTAGACACAGAGAAAACTGACTTCACGTCTAGAGCTAGAGAAGTATTGTTTGTCTAATTAAAATTTCAATTACCAAATTGAAATACAACAAAAAAGTGACTGTAGATCCAGTTACAATAACACAGTAATAGTTTAAATCAATACAGAAAAAAATCTTTGATGCAATACAGAAAAAAACTGTTAAACAGAAGTCCTCACTGCCTCCTGCAGGCTGATACCCTGACCTGTTCTCAGCTGATCTCCACCCCCATCACCACAAAAGTGCCTGGTGAATCCTGGGCTGTAGTACCCTGTAACAACAGGTCGGTGATTATGAAACAGGGACTGCTTTGCTGTGTTATTAACCTTATTCACAGTTGTGAAGCCAGAACATGGTAAATTATCATCAGATAATTAAAAAATCCCCAACTAATATCAGTTTAGATGAAAACAAACCCAGATAAGATCCAAGACTGCACTCTCAGGTTAATACAAACCCCATGGCCTTTTACTAATAATAGCAAAATCGTATTTACTGGACTACAACATTAACACTGTATTATTAAAGAATCTTGAAAGTTTTTCTTAAGGTCTAATCTCATTGCATCCCATAAAACTAAGGCTTTTTTACTACCTGATGTAAAGACTATGAAAAAGTGAAATTGTAGACAAACATTTATAATGTCACCAAGGGATACATACAGATTTTGGAGCCAAAGTCAATGAGCAATTACAGAGCTTTTTAAATGCTAATTCTTTCACTAGGTCACCTTCAGCTCACTTCAATATGTTCATCTACGGCAGTTTACATAGCTCTAGCACTGAAAAAGAAAACTGATAATCTGCTTCATTATCTTCTCCTATTCAGCCTTAAAATTATTATCCATAATTCAAGTGTGTGAAGATATTGGACCTGCTCTTAACTCTAAACTGTATTTTATATAAAGTGATTGATACAAGACGAAGACTAAACTACCTTTATTCTAATTCTCAAGCCTGTGCTATTTCTTCCATGCTGTTTGGATTCCGTAACAAATCTTATAAATCTTTTGAAGCCAGATTGGTACTTCTGACTTGGTCTAAATTTAAAGAACCAACAATAGGTTTAAAAAAAGCTGCAGCCTTTCAAAACACCTAAAATAGCAAATAAAAAAGGAGTTACAGAATGACCTCATAATTTCATTATCACATTATTCAAAGTCTGATATGTCATCTGACAGTTCCTTGAAGAAGCCAAAGTCTATGCTGATGTTCAGGATCTGTATGCTGTCCTGTTTATCTTCCCCACTGCACCTGGCAACTAGGACTTCAGTATTTCATAGTTGCAACAGCCAAGACACTGATTGTCACATCTCCAACCAGTTCTTCCTTACCCATGAGTTGCAGATCCAGGAAAAGGTCTTGCCTGATAGGCCTGTCCAGCATATGTATATCTAAAGCTGTCCCAAACACCCTTTAAAATTTCCTGGATTGTTTATGTCCTGTTGTGTTGAACCTCCAGATATCAGAGAGGTTGGAGTGACCTCTAGGAGACAGGATTTGTTTTCTGGAGAGTCTCTTGTGTTTCCTAAGATATTGACTATTTCTTAGCCCTGACTGGATTCTCTGTGACAAACACCTATCACACTGTTACCCTCAGCTTTGACGCTGACTCACAAGCTCTTAATCTGCCTGTTGACCTTTCTACAGCAAAACATGCACTTGAAATGCTTCTTCATATAAAGTGCAACCTGCCTCATCTTCTGTCCCTATTCCATTACTCATCACAGCATACCACTGTCTCCCAGTTATCTTCATGGTGTCAAAATCCTCCCTCTGCACATGGATCTTAAGGTCCCTGAAGGCATTATGAGGCCTGGCTGTCCCTGCCCATTCCTCCAGGGCTCCTTCCACCCTGCCCATGGCCCAGAACCCCATGTCAGCTCCCTGGGGCCATCACCTTCAGTAATGCCTGCAGCAGGAACAATCTCCAGCTCTCAAAAATGCTGCTCTGCCTGGTTATGAGCCCTCCAAGCTGAGCCCACCCACAGGCTCATGACCTGGCGCACCCTCAGCCTGGCACAACCCCAGAAGGTGCCTGATGTCCAGCGCTGGGGCTGCCATGCTATCCTGCTCCTGGATGGGGGGTGGGATGGGATTTGGCTTCCAGGTCCTGCCCTGACACCCCATGGGAAGTCTCCACCTGTCTTCTGTTATGGAGCAACTCCACTCTTGCTGATGAAAATTCTTCCAAATATCAAGACAGGATAGAGTCTCAAGAAGTATTACTGCATCAACCCAGGGATTATTCAGTCTACCTATAGTAACTGAAATAAATTAATCTGTAGATTGAATTATCACAGATGGGGATATATTCCTCATCTTTGAATTTAAAATCCATTGAAAGCCCACAAGAAAGATATACACTTGGCTCCAATCTTCACTATCTTCTGCAGCAGTGTTCTGTGAAATCTTAAAGTATCTGTGATGGTCAAGAGACCCCTTTTTGTGTTTGTCTCAAAACAACTCAAAAGATTAAAGGAACACCCGTTACCGCTTGTGCAAACGGCCTGGGGTGGGCAGAGCAGGATTCGCACTTCAGGAAGGGCTGTGGGGGGATGGTTTCCTGTGAGTCTGCCCTGAGGGCACAGAAATCAACTACCCGGAGACAGCGGCACAGACAATACAGCGCCCATCAGGGCACAGGGTTAACTGAATCTGGGGCTCACCAGGTCTCTGCGGATGAGTCCCATCTGGGAGAGGAGCCAAGAGATCCTGACCCTATAAAAAGGAGCTGTTCTTCAGCCATGTGGTATGTAATTTATTATGTTGGAATCTAGCTGAGAATGTTTCTGCTTGCTGATCAAGAAGATGTTGCTGGATCTATGGGGTAATAAGACTGTTTTCTATGTTCTTGCTTTCCTTTCTCTTTTGTATTTTGTACACAAATAAGAACCTAATGCAGTTTTAGGGAAGTTTACAATAAAATTAATTGTTGTTTTGTTTTTCAGTCTCCAGAGGGGCTGTGGTTTCTCCTGCGAACCGTGCAGTGTTGTAAAATAATCCCATAAAGTAAATTAAAATGCAACAAGTCTTGCTGTAAAATCTACTTCCTTTTACTTTTTTTTTAGATACAGGTAAGTACAATGTTGTTAAAGTTTATGGGGTTATGCTTTCTTAATGCATGTGTTCTGAATTAGACTTGCAATATACTTAGAAATGAAATGGAAATGGATTTATGACTTTGTAATCTGTTATCTAAGTAAAGTGAAGTTTAATTTTTTTCTGTTTATTAATGACTAATACAGAACGAAATGCTTTTCTGACTTCAGCCTTGTTGGACTTGAGAGACAAAGTGGTCATTGGTCAGAGCCAGCATGGGTTCATGAGGAGAAAGTCCTGCTTAACAAACTTAATTTCCTTTCATGACGTCACCCATCTAGTTAACTAAGGGAAGCCAGCAAATGTAGTGGTTTGGGATTTTAGCAGAGATTTTGATACTGTCTCTCACAGTATCCTCCTGGACAAAACAGCATACACCTGGACAATCCATAATAATACATTGGGTGAGCAATAGGCTGATGAGTTGGGCTCAGTCACAGTAAATGGGATTACATCAGGCTGGCAGCTAGCCACCAGTGGGGTTCTACAGGCTCAATTTTAGGGCCAGCGCAATTTCATGTTTTTATAAATCATGCAGATGCAGGAGAAGGCTCTTAACTGAGAGGGTGTTACTGGAACAGGCTTTCCAGGGAAGTGGTCATGGCACCAAGCCTGCCAGAGTTCAAGGACTATATGGGAAACACTTAGTCATATGGTTTAGTTGTAGCTAGTCCTGCAAGGAGCAGGGAGTTGGATTCAATGATCCTAATGGGTCCTTTCCAACTTGAGATGTTCTATAATTCTGTGATTTACCTTAGCATGCGTCTTCCTATATTATACCATGAGTCTTTGAGATTAAACAAGAGTATGTACCTACTAAATTTCAGTACCAATATTGGAAGTAAGAATTCATGCCATCTTTCTTCACATGAGATTAGGATGAGAAGGTACTTAAAGGCCCATTTAACTTAACTTCTTCTGCAAAGGTGTGCTTTGATAAAATGAAAGTCAGTTATATTTATTTTTTTTTTAAAGAGTCAGACAGGTGTCCCATGGCTGACAGGTCAGTCCTGATAAAGCTAAGCATCTGACAATCAAGGAAAAAAAAAAGAGCATACAGATCAGTCATTACCCAGAAAAGCTAATGGAATATACCTTAAACTAAAGAAACACAGCAGCTTTACCTTGTATTTAATGAAATAACCCTTATATTTTCAACAACTTAAAATATTTTTGAAAGCATGTATTTAATCTACACATAAAATATATATAACCACATATATAATTCCATGTATTTAGCTTCACAGTGAAACTGCATATTGAAATGTAGCTTTTGGTGCAATACTTATGCTCAGTGCTGTAAAAACCAGGATGACATAAACAATCTGCCTTAAGGACAAGAAAATCTAAATGGGTGATTTATCTTCTCTCCTTAGAGCATGACAAGACATACTGTAATCCACAAATAGATTTGTAAATCTTCCAAAACTTTATGCTTATCATGTAATATTAGGAAAAAAGGTCTAATAACATGAACTGATCATAGAGGTATTTGGATAGCTCAGAATACTTCTCCATATATTATTGGAAATAAATGAAAGCTCTCTTTAGATTCAAAGCAAACTTCAAGCTGTTTAACTATGTGTACTGGGTCTGGCTGTGATGGAATGAATTTTCTTCCCAGGAGCATACAAAGAGCTGTGGTTTAGATTTGTGACTAAGCCAGTGACGATATACACCAATGTTTTGGTTATTGCTGGACAGTGCATGCACAGCATCAAGGTATTCTCTGCTTCTCATTCTGCTGCAACAGAGAGGGGCTGGGCAAGAGGCTGGGAGTAGACACGGTGGCAAAAACTGACTCAAAGTGACAAAAAGAGTATTCCACACCAAAAGAATATTCTACACCGTAGAACATAATTTTAAGCAATAAAATTGGGAAAATAGTAATTCCAAAACAGCTGTTGTTCAGAAACTGGGTATTGATCTACCTCTAGGAGAAGGTGAGTGACAAAAGCAATTTTAATTGCTTTGGTCTGTGGCTGGTCTGTCTGTCCCCTGCCCTTCCACCCCCTTCACCAGTTTAGCTATCTTAATGACTACCTCTGAGTTTTCAGCTTTTGCTCTTCTTCACTCCGTCATCCTGCTAGGGGGATGTGGATGGTGAGTGAGTGTCTGTGTGGGTGCTTTGTTGCTGGCTGGAGTCAACCCAACAAAGTCCTATTTACTAGCCAACGTGTCTTGATAATGACTGGAATTTGATATATTAAATTTATTGTTGTTGTACCTGTTTAGCTGGTACTTGGCAGGTAGTTATTTGCTGCTGCTTATCACAATGTTGGCTTCTTTATTTTCAATACTGTTTCCTTGCCCCTTCACCCACTCTGTGGTCTACTCCCTTTCTTGCTGTACATCAAACCCCAACCTGCCTGCTTTCAGCTTTTCATTTGTTGTGTTGTTTATAACTTCGCCAGAGAGAGCTATGATTAAAACACTGGCCTTTAGCCTAATCTGCTGTTTAGGCCCTGCACTGCTGCCATTGCAGGGAACCAAATTGTGGAGACAGTTAACAATCACACTTTTTTCCTCTTTCCCTCTGGAAGACAGTTTGTGGGTGAAACTAAGAAAGGCACCTCCTTCTCCCTTGGGCAGATGTTTCCTGCCTTGTTGCAATTGCCCTCCAGTTCCTACAATCTCCCTCTGTAACTAGAGTGGTGTGTGCTGTGAATCTGGTTTTGTCTTTTCCTGAGGTTAACCAAAGGGTTGGGAATGCCATGCAGGGATGTGCCCAGAAGCAGCTAATTTATGGGTGGCTAGGTGTGTGAGAGACGTTAGGGAGGTGCTTAGAGTGCTTTTCAGCTCTGATGGTCAGCAGAACTCCATCAAGGACAGCTTAGGGATCTATGATGGTAGCAGTGGAGGATCTCCAGGAACAAAGAAGGCACAGGCTAAAGTCATAATTCTGTGCCTGACAGAACTAAAAGAGTTTCTCAAACAAGACTTAAGAGATATGTTCTGTGTGCTGTAATTTTATCACCTTTATCTTGCCTGTCTCCTAACCATGTTAAATGCAGCCAAAGAAACCTACTAGATCAACTTTTGGATGGAAAAAAAATTTACCTGTACATCCAAACTGTCCACTTCTAATGTGGTATGTGGGAGGGTCATAGTTTTTGTATCTTGTCTTTTGTGTCTTCTCAAAATGGTTCACCTAGAGATGGAAAAACAGAAGTCTAAACTCAGTTGCCTAAACTCAGATGCCTAGTATCATTTGGCATAAGACAAGTCTGGGGGAATGATGTTATTTTCAAAGTTATATTGTTTGATTTCCCACTTAGATTTTTGGTTGTTTTTTTTTCTTGCTAGTGCACATCTGCTTTCTTAATCATCTGCGATTTGTTGTGTTTTTTGCTGCTTTTTAGTTGCAATTTCAAATAAAAAGATCTCACTTCATTTTTATTTGGTTTTGTTTTAATATATAATAATATTCCATAATTTTAGTACCAGAAAAGCATTTATGAATTTTACAATATATAATTTATAAAGTATAAGCAAGTAGAATTTGCTCACCATGCAAAATTCAAGTTTAAAATACCTTAACTCCAGAAATTAAATGACAAAATCAAATAAATATTAAATCTTTTTAAAATGAACTTCTGGATGTTAGAAGCAAAATTAACAGGAGACAGAATGCCCATTTTCAGAAAGAACACCGATAACTATGTTCATAGTGAGGAACCAGTTTATTCTTAATGATCTAAGCAACAATAAAATCAGGTATAAAACAAAATTAGCAATTAAAGCAAAGCAACAAAAAGCTTATTTCTCACCTAACAGAATCGTGCAGAGCGCTCAAGTGCAGAAGGAACAGATAAAGTTTTTGTGTACTTTTTTTTTTTTTCTGAGTCTCTTTTTTTCCAGATCACCTGCAATCTCAGAAACTAAACACTGTTGAGTAGATTGGTTTTATTTCTGAGGTGTGGTATTCACTGCAACTGTTGACTGTAGATTACTTCCAGGTTTGCGCTTTTAGTCTTCCTTGTAAGTCATAATGTTCTTTTCAGAGAAGCTAAGTCTTTTTGTTCTTGTCAAACATCAGATCAATCTGGTCTACCTGTTTATTTCTCAGTGCTTCTTCTACAGCTGATATTTCAAACATGCTTCCAGCATGTAGTCAAAGAATACCCATGAGGATATCATTCTGTCTTAGTCATGTTGAAGAGTCCTCTCCAGGAATCCCATTTCTCTGTTAGCAATTATAATAACAAGATCCAAATGACGCAGTCCTGAAAGCTAAAGTCTAAGAATGGTAGCTTTTAGAATAAGCTGATATATCTGCCAAACAGTTACAGGCTAGGGACCTAAGTTGTTTTTTATATCCAGGAAGAACAAGAAATAAATCTCTGGCCAACAGGCCACTGAGATTTTTTTTATTTTCTGCATTTCTGCAGATTCATGTGACATAATTTGTGAATTAAAAAATATCCTGCATATTTCATATGCCTCACTGAGTGCAATTGCTGGTGCTGAAATGCTCATGACACTAATAGCTAAGCATCTGAGCATCTGTCTTTAACCCCTTTATCATTACCTCATTTATCATGCCTCCCTCCCAAAATTATGGGCACAATGTGTACCTTCCTCTGTTGCTGATAAAAGAACTGACAGAATTTGAAGAATGCAATATACTTTCTAATTCAGCTAGCAGGTAATGTGTTTCCATGGTGGTGTTATGAGACATGCTGTGCATAGTACTTTCTGCAGCCCAGTTAAGATAATTCAGTCTTGCTACATGGTAAAAATAGGTGTATGTCACTGTCTTTCTTGATTGAATCGATTCTACTTGCAATAGAAAAAATAATTTACTTAAGAAACCATCTATTCATGTTCAAAACTAGATTATATTTTGATTGGGAAGTCACATGTACTGAGTCTTGCTGGGATGGAGTTAACTTTCTTCATAGCTGCCTATATGTTGTTACGTTTTGAGTTGCTGGCTACAGTACGGATAACACACCAGTGTTATGGCTATTGCTAAACATTGCTTAAAACAGATCAAGACTTTACAATTTATTTCACTCTTTCATTTACTTTAATTATGATGAAAACCTAGCTGTAAATGTTGAAAATCTTTAGGTGCTTTTCTTCCCTTTTTAAGGAAAGTGTCCATTTCATGCTGGTTAAAAGCTTAACGTCAAAGTTTTCTTACTACTGTGATAATAAGATCATTCAACTCATGAAGGAGCTACCCTGCTGGCGGTCAAGCTGTGTGTAAGAAAACCTAAAGTAAACTTCTCATAAAATAATTTCAGGACAGTGCACATCTGGGAGGCTGTGGAGGAGTTCGGATATAATGTTCAGTGCGAAAAATACCCTATCTCAGGCCAGGTGAACAAATAACAGTGAAGCTGACTCCAGAGTACTTAGGTTGGAGAAGTCAGAATTGTGATTCCTCTGAGCTCTCCATTCATTTTCTACTAGACACTAATGCAGATATAATTCCGTGGGCAGTTTCTAGTACTCATGAATGTAAATTTCCCTCGTACAGCCAGGCGGCATCATTTATTTGTGATAAGGCTTAGCTTTCCAACCTTGTTTTTATTTTCCTGTTTTTCTGTAAAAATTGCCTGTGGTATTGGGAATTTTATTGACCTGAATGTAGTTAGAGGCTGACCGGAATTTTGTTTAAGTTGAGAGTTATAGGCCTGTTTCTTCCATCCAGTTTGCATGTCAGGTTTTCCTTATTTTATGGAGTCCACCAAATTTGTTGATCAATTGAACAACAAAGTGTGAGAAGTGAGCTCTCATAAGAATAATTGAAGATGACGGAAAAGGCAATGTAAAGGTTTGGGAAAACTGAAAACTTGAGTAGTTTCCTGTCAGTATTAGCAAACTGACTAGTAGTGAGACTGTATTTTTGTTATTGTTCTGTATTTCTGCATATCATAATTCCTTGTAGATTTTTCATTTCTTTAGGATCTCTTACATGAACTGTAGCATTCTGTATAATTTTTTCTGTAAAAAAAAATACATTTCTTTAATAAAATGTCAAGTATAAACACAGAAATGAAAAAATATAAGGGGGAGGGGGGGAGAAGAAGGAAAACAAAACCGGAATATATGTGTTCTGTGTCAGAAATAAGACCTGCCAGGGTAAAATGTAAACTAAGAAGAGCACAGAGTATATAGACGTTAGGTCTTTGCATAGTCTACTTCTTGTATTCAGCCCATGCATAAAAATGAAACAACACAGCTGGGAGCCACTGCCTGGAAATAGCCTGTTATCAGAAACCTAGTGTAAGTGATGGACTGTCATAAGCAAGGAGTATGTGGTGTTCATTTTAATGATGATGGCTTGTGTACTGAGAGCATCTGGTGCCTGACAATATGGCTTTGCTTATTTCTCAGTATGTGTGCTTTGTCTTGTTGCTTACTCAGGTGATTTAGTACAACATTAGTGTGGGCTAAATGTCATCAAACAAAAAGGATTGTTAAAGTATTTCAGAAGTAAAAGAGATTTCATTCTCAGTGTTTAAAATACCATTATGCTACACCATATTTCAGACACTTGCAGTTGCTCTTTTGTTGCAGTTAAAAATAGGTAAGCTGACAACAGTCTTTCAGATTTTAAAAATACACATATTTTAGTCTATTGAAATTATAGTTCTAAAAGCTATAGTACACTCATTAATCATTCCTTTACCATATAAGCAAGCACAAACTTTCAATTTTTCAGCTTGATTCTCATCAAAGATACTGTCTGCTTGGCAAGGAAATAACTCAAGGAGACATGTAAAGAAGGTGAGTTACAGTTTAAATAAGAAATCCTCACTGTAAATATTATTGCAGCTACTATATAGAATATAAAAGTAGATATTTGATATGATGAATAAAGTGGTATAACTTAACATAGATTATACACTATACATGTAAATTATAAATCTAGTTAAATATTAATATATAATATAAAATGTAATTGTAATGTTAGATTGTGTATTATTGTTTTATATATTATCAATTCCACATCATGTAACAAGTTACATTATACAAAACATAGTATATCATATAATCTATATATTTATATATAAATATAGATTTTTTAATAGAAATTTTATGTAGGGTATGGTATAATTATTACTGTATACATATACTGCACCACCAACTGACTGCTCAGTCAATCTCTCAGCAGTGGTCCCCCACTCCAACCTTTCTACAGGTGATCATAACACCATATGGTATGGGATGTCCCTTTGACCAGTTGGGGTCAGCTGTCCCAGCTGTATCCCATTCCCAAATACCTGCACACCCCCAGCCTACTCGCTGGTGGGGTGGGGTGAGAGGCAGAAAAGGCCTTGACTGTGTGTGAGCACTGCTCATCAGTAACTATTATATCCCTATGTTATCAACACTGTTCTCAGCACAGCTCCAGAGCATCACCCCATATCAGCTATTGCGAAGAAAATTAACTCTACCCCAGCCAAAGTCGGCACAATGGACCTCTAAGAAAACCAATACTTATCTCTACAGACTTTAAAAGCTCATCTTGAAAAGCTAGCTATCTTGCATTTAGCTCACTACAGTAAATAGTACAGATGCAACAGGAGTCTGAATTCAGAAATTAACTTACATTTCAGCAGCAAATATGAGAGATGAGTCCAGTAAGCAAAAGCTCATGTTCAAAATAGCAGCAACTGTGCAACATGCACTCCTATCTAGGAAATTAGTCCTAGAAATCCCAGCTGAAACGCAGAATGCCATTTTTCCTCATCCTCCCTGGCCTAAGGACACTGGCCAAGTTTCCAACATTCACCATGATTCAGCTTAAAAAAATAAAATCAACCCAGTGCAGTATAATCAAACTGCAAAAAAAGCAGTGTGGCCAAATCAAATTGTAAATGTAGCCTAATTTCCTAGACCAACCTCTAAAGAGCAACCAAAATTAGGGTTCTGAAGATCAGTTTAGCTCTAGCCAGCACTGCTTTTTGCCAGCGTGCACAAAGCTCTCCATACATAGTTTCAGTACTTGCCTTCAATAAACCCCTGATGTTTCAGATAGTTTGTAGAGTTTTACAGTGCTGCTGCCAACATGGCTCAAGAAATGGGATGTTACTAAAAGCACCTCTCACGCTTGACATGAAAAAGACCATGACCCTTTGAGGCTATTAGAAGAACAGTACTTTAAATAGGACAGTCAGCACAAACCAGGCTAATTCCGATTTATTTGCCTCAGAGGTAAGCTTCCTATGTAGTTCCAATTCCCAACCAGTTCAGGAGATGAGTAGAACCAATGTTGATAACACATGCCATGGTCAATGCTGGCTCTACCACAGTGACTGGCAAGGTGAGTTTCATATTGATTTGTCTCTAGGCTGACACACACAGGCAAAAAATAATGTACCTCTTAGAGATCCCCTAGAAGCTTGTCTGACCATCACAGATTTAGTCCTTCACAGGGGGAGGGGAGGTGGGAGCCCATATACCCTGAGCCTGATAACAGAAGACAGCCTCCTAGAATACTAAATTCCCCATATTCCCTGGGCTAGCACAGCTTTTGTTTTACATTACAAGATATTAACCATAGCAAATGACTGCCTGTTCTCATGCGATGACACACAATGAGAACCAATTCATTATCCTAATTTGCCTTCATTTTACGAGTAGTCATTTCTGTTCCAAGGACAAATTAGAAGCTATTTAACAATTAAGAGTGAATATACCAACTTAACTGAAATGGTGCTATTCTGCAACTTTTGCTTAAATTTAGAAAGCTATACTTTACTAAACACCAACCTCTAAAGTAAGGAAGTAATATAAAACATGAACTAAGCTTTGCAAAAATACTCTGGAATACCAGAAGCCAAGCTCTTGCTTCGGCTCCCTAAGAAAAGGGAAGACGTTGGCCAAGGTCACAAATGGCAAGGTGAGAAGTTAAACTGCCTGACTTCATCACATGCTTTACTAAGCAGAGCACAGGCTTCATTATTGCTGCTTGCAGCCCTAACAAAAGAGAACTGTGTCCTGATATTTGTCTTCCAGGCTTTAAAATATTACGCCATCTTTATTCAGTAAAGATCTTTACGCCATCTTTATTCAGTACACATTAAGCACAATAATGTCCTGAGTAAGAGAATCTATGTGGTGAGCTCATGTTACAGGCAGACGTGATTTTTAGAGGTCATGATAGACAAGACGACGGGAGTCACTATCACTGTCTTGATAAAACAAAAACAGGCAGTTTAAGTGCTTGTCCAGGTTGCTTTTTCAGTTCTCCTAGGTCCTGTTTATATAGAGACCCTGGCATCTTTTCCACCCGGGCCTCTGTCCATATTAAAAGCATGAATTTTGAAGCAAAGTAGCCAAAGGAGAGCTTTCATGCTCACTCACACAACGGGAAGTCACACTGTGCTGCAGCACGCTGATAACGGGAAGAAACAGCACACGAGAGGAACAAAAAGGCACGCCCTCGGGAAAGGCTTTTTATTCCCCCGTTAGGACCCCAGCCCTACCCAATTATTTTCTCCCACTCATTTCCTGCATTCTATATATCTGACTCAAAAATCCAGTGAAGCACCTATATCTGA
>JANHGB010026870.1:0-18765 GCA_026283785.1 Coracopsis vasa
TATCCCACCGTGCCCTTTTAGTCCTGTTCGTGAGTGCAGTGTGCATGGATAAAACCTTTCCAAAATCTTCATTCATGAAGTCAAGCCATCAATCAATCAGATGTGGTGCTTAGGGGCATTGTTTAGTGATGAACTTGGCAGTGCTAGTTTAAGGATTGGACTTGATGATCTTAAAGGTCTGTTCCAACCTAAATGATTCTATTATTCTATTATTGCATAGGAGAGATTTAGGTTTAAAAAGATTAGGAAAAGCTTCATAACAACAGGGAAAGGGAAGCAAAGGACAAGATTGCCTGAAGAGGAGGATCACCTGTTAATAAAGGGATTTTGAATGGCCTAATCGAACATCTGCCAGAGGTGGCTGATCTTTAACTGGTCTCCCCAGGCACTGAGATTTCTTGAGGTTTCTTCGTGTCCTTTCTGGCACAAGTTTCTGTGATTCTATAGAGAAGAAGAGAGTTAAGTCTTTTAGCAAGCTCAATCAATTTACTAAATGAAGAGATCTGTGATGTATAGTGTTGAACCTCCTTTAACACCAGCAACTTGAAACAGCCATGCAGTTGTATGAACCTTTTTTCTGTTCTTGTTTCCTTTATGTTCTTGATTCATGCTACCTCTAATCAAGCTGTTAGTTTGATTAGAACACAGTTCTAAGTTAGTTAGTTTGATTGAAGCCTGTTCTGCTTTTCATGCCACATTTTGGTTGGATCTGCATTACATTTTATACTTAACACTGGCTTTCCGCTACAGAAATTAAATATTCTTATGATCTTTTATATTTCTGATACCCTGGTTCATTAGTCTATTATTTCTTCATTCATTTCCTAACCTAAGTGCAATTTTAAATAAGCAGATATTTTCATGGCACTTTGTTATTAGTGTCTCCTAGCAACATAATGTCCTCTCAAACAGGCTCTGATCATCTCCACAAAATCCATATCATCTCTGGAGTTATACTGAACATTACAGAAAAAAAGCCCAAGTAACTTTCTCATTCTCTGCACTAACTGTAGTCTTCTAGAAACATAAAGTTTAAATCATACACAAAATGAAAAAGTAGACGATTAATCTTTGGATAAAAGCGAAGTTAAAGAAGCACTCCTATCCACAAAATTTTACTTCATCAGGCTGCTTCTCAACCACACAAAACATGAATAGGAGTGCCCACAAACCCATAAAAAATTGGACTGAAATTAAGAAAAAGAATTAGAACCTGCTGTATAACTCACATTCCATAGTGAATTATACAGCATGATCTGCAGAACATCAGGCTTCTATAAGTATGCACAGTTCACCAGCTGGTTCTCCCCAGGCACTAATTCTCCAGCCACAGGACACAGGAACAATCATTATTATTCAGTGGTCTTTGCAGTCCAGAGCTCCTCTCCAAGCTGTACATTGAAGGTGTGCTCTCTTAATGAATCAATTGTTGTGAAATAATTAGCTGAATGCCTTTAACTTGTTTTTTTTGACTGAGTTGTTTTTCTTAGCATGAGTAGTCACTTTGCATGGGAAGCTGAAGTTGCTGTAAGCCTTAGGCTATAAGCGGCTAACTCCTACCTAGATAAGGCTGAACTGAATTTACAACCAGTGCTTAGTTACTTAAATGAAGTGCTCGAGACTATTCCAAATTGTAAAATAAAAGATTTATATCTGCTTGCAAGGAGCAACAACTGGAGAGAATTTTACCACACTGGAATTTACTACCCACCTGGAGAGAACGAAAGAACCCAATGATGGATGAGAAGACCTCAGACCAAAATTCACCACTAGACCAATAGGTGCATACAGGGCACAGTAACAATGTGTGATGATTGGATGCATAGAACGTAAGATTATAAACCTCCAGGAATTTCTTTTTTGTGGGTCTGTCCCCAAAGGAACCCAGCTCGAGCTGCTCCTATTCCTGTACCACTCAATTATTAAGTTATTTTTCTGAGAGTCAGACATCTGAGCCCCTGCTATGGGAAATCTACAGAACAAAATAATTCTTTAACAGAATACAAGTGCAAAGTGGGTCTGGTGATGCAGACATGTGTAAGGGAGGCTGAAGGGCAGTAAACCACATAAACCCACATACCACATAAAGCTGGCAACAATTGGTAGGCATCCCTTTATTTCTCTTCAGTGATGCATTTGTAGCTGCCACTCTGAAGCCAAGAAAACTGAAGAGAAGCAGAGAAGATTAGCTGAGACCCTGGATGAGGTTGGTTAGGAGCAGAACCAGTACTGGCATCCATGACAAGGGTGGCTCACTGCCAGGTCTAATACTAGGCTGAGGAATGATTCCTGCTGTCCTCCAAAGATGATCTCAGGAGAAAGAGGGTTCAGGCTGGGAGCAGGACTGACAGCATCATCAGAATTCCTTGAGGCCTCCTGCTTTATCTCCTGTGGTGTCTTTTGTCCAGCAAAGGCAGGCAGCATGGTCACCATTGGTAAGGGGAATTTGCCTGGCACCACAGAATGGATAGCTTTCCTGCATAGCTGTTGAAGGCACACTGCAGGGTCATGTGTGTGAACCATGTGTTTTGTCCTAGAGAAGCCTGTGAGTAGCCATAAAAGCTTGTGAGATGGAGGGTGCTGGCATTGATCCTGAGCACTGGGTAGTGTTTCATCTGCAAACCAATTTCAAAATTATCTTTTCTCAGGTTTTAGAGAACAATTACAGAAGGTAAGGAAGAACTTTGAGTGGAAGAGGAGTGGGGAAACTGAATTTACAACCAACAGAACTTGGAGGTCTGGGAGTTTTTCTAAATTAAGGTTGTAATTGGGCAATGACTTCAGCCAAAAAAATTACAAGAGAAATGCATGCAGCAAAATTTGTATGAACAGGAAGTATCTTTTCTCTGAACAACAGATGTAGCTGGAAAAAAAATGGGTAAAGTTTTTCTACCTGCAATTTTGTCTATTGTTTTCCAACCCTACTAGGAAAATCATATGACATGGGAAATCATGACACCTGTGGCCACAGTTCCAGGGAGTTTCACAACATCTGAGTATTTTATGGATATCATGGCTGCAAATCTGTCTTTCCTGTCATGCTGCTGTTGAAGGACAGAGGTGATTGTAGCAATGACACCTATTGCATGCCAATAAAAGATTCCAAAACTTTGGACCAAGGAAAGTTTATTAAAGCTGAATAAGTGTGTTTCAATCTAATCAGAAGCCTCTTGCAAGTGTAAAAAAACCTGTCATAACTCAGCAGATAGATACTGGAAGTAACTCATGTGCTTCATCTGCCTGGAGGTACTCTCATTTCCAGTGAACTTTACACTTTAAACATTTTTAATGCATGAAGTACACTTCAGCATATTCCACAAGAACACAGTGAGTACTGGAGTTCAACCTATCCTGTGGATTGTGAAATAAATATATTTGTAACGAATTAATTTTCTGAAGTACTTCTTTCTGCATGTGTTGATTTTCACAGCTTGTTACTAAAACAAGCAAATGGTACTTAATTACAGTTACAATATGTTACTAGTATTTGTGTGTCTATGGTTTCTGTCATTATTTAGTTGCTATTGTTTGTACAACGTGTCTTTCTGTATGTGACAGAATAGCAACATTTTACTGCAGTAAATTTACTTGAGTAAATCTGAGACAAGCTTCAGTATATAACTTCGTTTTTCATCAGCATGTTCCCTAATACGGGTAAAGCACAGAAAGCCTGATGCAAATTTGCAAGTTTCCTATCACTTTATTTCTCAGAGAAAACTGATATGAGTGCCACCCTTGATGTGAAAACTAGCACATACCCCTCAGTTTGTGTTGTAGGCTATTAATATAATTCTTCACAGTGTTTCTACCCATAAACAGGTCTGAGCAGTCTGTGCTACAGTGAGTTAGCTTCCTGGCCTGCCTGAGTTACCCTCGTAGTTTCATCAGCCATCAGAGTATGGAGAGCACAGATGAAGACTGATGACACCTTGCCTTCTCACCCTGGCTCGGCTACAAGCACACACTGCCAGCTCATGTTCAGCTTCTTGTCAACCAACATCCTCAAGTCTTCTTCCTCAGGGCTCCTCTTAATTCAGTCTCTGCCCAGCCAGTATCTGTGCTTGGGATTGCCCAACCCAAGTGCAGGACCTTGCACTTCACTTTGTTGAACTTCATGAGGTTCACACAGACCCACCTCTTAAGTGTGTCAAGGTCCTTCTGGATGGCATCTCTTCCCTCCAGTGTGTTGACTGCAACATACAGCTTTTGTCATCAGAAAACATGCTGAGGGCGCACTCAATCCCACTGTCCATGTCGCTGACAAAGGTGTTAAACAGAGCAGATCCCAGTACTGACCCCTGAGGAATGCCGTTCATCACTGATCTCCACTTGGACATTGAGCTGTTGACTGCAACTCTTTGAGTGTGACCATCCAGTCAATCTCTTATCCAATGAGTGGTTGATCTGTGAAATCCATGCCTCTCCAATTTAGAGACAAGAATGTGTGTGAACACTGTCAAATGCTTTGCACAAGTTCAGGCAGATGACACCAGTAACTCTTCCCTTATCACCAATGCTGTAAGACCATTATAGAAGGCCACAAAATTTGTCAGGCATAATTTGCCCTTAGTGAAGCCATGTTGGCTGTCACAAACCACCTTGTTTTTCATGTACCTTAGCATAGTTTCCAGGAGGATCTGCTCCATGATCTTGCCAGGCACCAAGGTGAGACTGACTGGTCTGCAGTTCCCTGGGTCTTCCTTTTTTCCCATTTAAAAATGAGGGTTATGTTTCTCCTTCTCAAGTCAGCGGGAACTTCACCAAACTGCCTCGACTTCTCAACTGTGATTGACACTGACTTAACCACTTTATCTGCCAGTTCCCTCAGGACCTGTGGATGCATCTCATCAGGTCCCATGGACTTGTGCACCTTCAGATTCCTTATATGGTCTTGAACCTTATTTTCTCCTGGGTGGTCCTTCATTCTCTCAGTCTTTGCCTCTGTGTCTTGGGTGGTGTGGTTAGGCAGTGTGGCTGGAACACTTGCTAGTAAAGACTGACGTAAAATTCATTGAGTACCTTGGCCTTCTCCATATCCCAGGTAACCAGTTCTCCCGTTTCCTTTCAGAGAGGTCATACATTTTCTCTTGTTTTCTTTTAATCACCAACCTATCTACAGAAGCTTTTCTTGTTGCCCTTGACATTCTCATCTATCCAAAAGCAGAGCTCCATGCACTCTAGCTGGTCATTTACATAGAGGGCGACAACCCTGCCTCATCTCCCCTGCCTGTCCTTTCTGAAGAGCCTGTATACTCCCATTCCAACACCCAGCCATAGAAGCCATCCCACCATGATGCCAATAAGACTGTAGCCCTGCAGTGTGCACATGTCTCTAATCCTCATGCAATGAGGTTTGCACAGCAGCATTTAAGTTGGTCCCCCAATGAAGCTGATTTACTGGCTGGAGTGGCTGTGATTCTTTCGCTCACCAGGTACTCTTCTGCTGACCTGTGATCCCTCTCCAGGCTTTGGTAATCCCTTGCTGCCACTGGCATTGAATTGGTGGGAGTGGGATGGATTGAAGTTCCCCTCAACTGCCTTCAACTTCCTTCTGCTCCTGTGCTTTTAGCTTTAGGCAGCAAGCAGGACTAGACCAAATGGGCATGCAATGGGCCATCATCCCAGTATGAAATGTACATAACATGTGTGAATAATCAGAAGATACTGTAGGGGAGAAGGGCTACAGTAGCTGTAGCACTTTTTTGGTCATGTCACTGGATCAGTTCACACTGCCTGAGCCTCACTTATGCCTTTTGGCCAGATTCTTCTTCTCTTACCCATAGTACCTTGCCTTGCATTTGTAATAGCTGAATAGGACTGCAAGGAAACTGAGTGCTACCACTGCAAGGCAAGATGCAAGGCAAGATGCAAGGCAAGATAGACCAAAGAGGTGTCCTTGTTTTCTAGTGTCCTTGTAGATAAATTTCCCTCTTTATATTTGGTTGATAACACTAAGAAAAAAAACCACTCAGTGCAAATTTAAAGTGAAGTTTAGTGTAGATTCTTTTTCTTCCAATCACATATCAGAGCTTCAAAGGGTTATTTTGGGCCAGGTAAAGCTTAGGAGCTTTATTTGTCTCTTCTCAGCAAAGTCAATAGGATCTCCGCTTTGTTGTGATCAAGCCTATTTACTTGACACTTTAGAATAAACCTAGAATCGATATCTTTATTGTGTCATGTGGAAATGTATGTATGTGTTAGATAAAGCCTTCCAGTTATAGCAACGTGAGAGACATAAATATAGTTGTTTGAATTTTGGGTGAATTGGTTTTAGGAGTAATATATTTTACAGCAGAGACACTACTGGTGACAGACACTCAACTAATGGACAATGCACTAAGAAGTCAAAACGGTACCTTCCTTAAATCATAAAAAAGTGAGTATCATGATTCTTCCAGACACAGTTTTAATGAGACAAGTGCAATATTCAAGTAGCAAAGGTTGCTATTTGACCACTTAAAGCAATTATCAGCCTCCACACAACGATCACTTAGTACTCCTGAAAGTAAACCACAATTGTATCTGATCTTGTATTCAGCCAGCCTATTATAAGACTATTTCATGATTATGGCATACTCTTGGCCCCATTTTGAGAAATTGCTTTCTAATTCTAGTACAACTCTAAGAATAGTAATATTTTGACAGAGGTACGTTTTCCCAAGGCTGAGAATTACCCAAGGGTAACGAAACTTAAAGGTCAACTTTCTGTATCACTGTGAATTTAAATTTCAGCTGTAACAATTAACATTTAGTTTTTTCTGGCTGATTCCAAGTCTTACAAACCATCGCTACCTTACCCAGAGCTATCTTGCCAAATAATAAAATGGAATAATTTTCAAAAGGTTCACAAGGGTTTTTCAATTGCTATGGGAGGGGTTTCTTTAACACCTGTCCATCCGATTCAACATTTGTCAGGAGCGTGAAGTGTAGCATCAAGTGCTCTAGGTGTGGCTGCGCTCTGCAGTTTGGTGCTTTCTGGAGCAGAAATAAGCTAATTCCTGGCTCACAGAGCAGTTTGTGGTCACTTAGTAGGCATCCACTCAATATGTGTTTGCTCTGTAGCAAGGCACTGATTATAAACTGATTTACAAACCCTAAATGGTGGCTTTCATCTCACATACCTTTATGTGACCCTGATAGAGCAGAAGGGGAAAATTCCTACATGCCCTTTCTCCTCCAAGAATTCAGAGATATCTTTCCTCAGTGAAAAAGTCACTACAAGTGGACAAGCTCTCATCTTTCCATGGAAACACTGTATTAATATCAGCCACAGTTTATGGGTAACTGTGCAAAGCAAAATTCAGAGATTTAGGTCTTTAGAAAAGAGACCATAATCATTAACTGTTGGCACAGTTCCTTGGTACCCTCCACATTTTGTAAACATTTAAGGGTGGGGAAAAAAAAAAGCATCTTTATTAAAAATACGAAAACATAAATGTCTTTTAGCAACATGCTGGAAGGTGAAAAAGAGATTTTTAACATGATTTATCTCAGTCATATATTTTGTGATATCCAGTGGCAAGAGCATTAAACTAGACATGCTTTTTATTTTCCTTTGAAACCATTCCATACAATTTCTTCCAGGTCCCATTTAAGATTCAAAGGATCTCCTTGGTACTGCCAAGGATTTAGAAAATAACATGTTCCTAGAGACAATTTTTACTCAAGTGGTTGCAAAATTACTGCCTCTCCATGGATTTTCACAAAGACTGTTTTCAATAAAACTAATCTACAGTATCTGACCTGAACAGCCCAAGCAGTATCAGGGAAAACTTCATTCTTTTCTTATCAAGCTTCAAGAGCTTTTAGAGCTGACAGCAAATATTCACCTATGTTCCTTCTATCAATCTCAGAGATTTCAGGAAACAAATCTGTTCAGTTTGTATTCATACATAAATAAAATCTGAGCTCAAACCAACCAGAATACGAATTAGCAGAATGACCAGAGCACACTTACTAAGAAAGGCACACCAGGAACACAGAATGTGTCCTGGAAAGTGTCTGCTCTTTCACGTCTGCTTTCTGAAATTCATATTTGAAACTTTATCAAAATCTTTTTTAAATGTCACACTCCTAAAGGCAACATATATGATAGTGAAAGTTAGGTATAAAAACAAAAAGAAATGGAAAAGCAAGTCTTATTCTCTAGAAGACAAAGTATGAAGCTTATGTGTTTATAAAAAGTTAGATATTCTTTCTTCTCACTCCCAGCACAAATCAGTCTCTTGTTCACTGTAAGAATTGACTAAGGTAAAACTGAAGTGTTTAAGAGAAAAAAAATGCCCAGCTTAAAAACTTACAGAAAGAGGAAAAAATATAGTCATCTCTTTTGTTAAGCTATGTATTCATTTGGAGTTAATTTGCTTAAGAAAAGATGGTTTCATGGGTCAAGGGAAAAGCTTTTTATTAGATACGGCTAAGTTATTAGAATAGTAATTTGAATACAGTGAAACATCTTTAATTGTACTGTACTGTGTACATTAAATGTGTTCTTACAGCAGTTTTATTACTTTAAAACTTATTCAAGAATACTTCAGTGAAAAATTGCTATGAAATTCCTCAGAAAAGGGGACTTCATGAACAATATTTATTCTGTCAAAAAGAAGATGGAATATTTTAATGAGCATTTTAGTTGCAAGTAATTCTGTCAGCATGTAAAATCATGTCTATATTTTTCTTCGCTGTAAATTTTCCCAAAGAAAAAAGTAAGTATTCAACATCAAGTTTTGACTTCAGAGTCTCTGATCTGTCTTGTTTCCACATCTTTTTTTTGTAGTGCATAAGATTCTCATAATGTATAAATTGTAGTTAACTGAACAAACTGAGACATTTTGTACTCTGTAAGATTTTGATCCTTGGATGACTTCTTATGCCTCTTTTTTATTTTCAGATACATTTAGTTATTTGGTATGTAGGTTTCATTACATCGTTGGTTCATTTGGAGAACTGTAAAGGTACCCATATTCACTATTATTTTCCAAACCAATTCAACATTCCCAACTTGCTGTAAGAGACTTGTATCCTTTCTCACTAGCCTATCATCTTCTATTATAAGAAAAAAGTAAATTTTTAAAGTACTTAGCCTGAGATAAAAGACTAGAGGTGAAAGTATGTGGTTTTCAGCACAAATGATTCAAACAAGTTCAATACCTGAAATTTAACTTGGTAACTGAAACTGTATTGATGTCAATAAGCTTTCAGTTCAAGTTTAAAAGACAAGCCTTTATTTAAAATTATGTTTTCCATAACCTGAATAAACTGTCCCTGTTTTTCTTTTCCCTTTCCTTTTCTTGGAAATGAGGCTGAAATCTTAAATATTACATTGAGCCCATGTCACAACTGTTTATTGCCAGTCAGGTAGTTAACACAGGTATGTTTGAATCATTGCTAGGGAATGTCATGGAAGATGTTTTCTTTCACATGGGCACCTGAAGAGGATCCATTGCTGCCAGGCCATGGCAGGAACCCATACTGGGGACTGGAACCATAAGAAGTGGGAATGCAGCTGAAGGCCATGTTCCAGAGATGTAAGAGTGTGTAGGTACCACATGCAGTGGGACAGGAGCTTAGCTAGGACCTGCTTCAAGTGTTAAGCATTGCAGTGGGGCCCTGGGCAGTAATGGTGAGCCTGCACTCCACAGCTGGAAGCTAGGGATGCCTTCCCGGTACAAATAAACACCCTTCAGGAGAGTAGGCACAGTCATTGCACTGATGTAAGCTGCTTACTTCTCCTCTCATCAGTGAACAAGTGACAATAAAAGTTCCTTACATAACTAAGATAATAATCTTACAGTCACTTTCCCTAGTAGATAATACTTCTTAAGCCTCTTATTGCTTTTGTCTGTTTCTTCCAGACTCTCTTCAATTTGTTATCATCCATTAAGTAAGGTGTCCAAACCAGGCAGACTACCATTACCTGCATCCTCACTACAAATAGAGCAGAATAATTATCTACAGTGTCTTGCATATAACACTGCTATTAATACTTCCCAGAATTTGATTTTCTTTTCTGGCAAGTGTATCTCATCATTGACTCCTATTGGGTCTGACTCATCATTGAGTCATAGTCAATTAGCTTTTCCAATCAAAGTGATTTCAACGTAATCAAAAGGTAGAAGCAGCTCCTTTTAGAAAAAGCCTATTCTAAAAAAAAGTGGTTTCAGAGTACTTTATTACTTTGCATTGTATTATTGAAGAGAAAATTGGCATTTATCCACTGAGTCTGGAGAAATTGATGTTATGAAGGGTTTTTGATATGTAAACCACCAAATCTTGGGACCCATGGATTACTTTTGAAAAGTTTGCAAAATGTAGCTAAAAAAAGAAAGCCTGTTGTCAGTAAGGCTAACTTCACTGCATGGGTGTGAATCTTCTCAGGCAACGTATATTAAAATCACAGAATAGTTAGGGTTGGAAAGGACCATAAGATCATCCAGTTCCAACACCCCTGCCATGGGTAGGAACATCTCACACTGGACAATGTTGCCCAAGGCCCTGTCTAACCTGGCCTTGAACACTGCCAGGGATGGAGCATTCACCACTGCTTTGGGCAACCTGTTGCAGTGCTTCACCATCCTCACAGTTATTATTGCTGTTGGTATTAATAAATATGTTATTAATAAATATGGCCATTTATCTGCAAAATCATTCTGGTTTTGCAATTGCAAAAAAACTTGTAGGCAGTGTTGGTTGACCAAATAAAAAATGCCTGGAATTACTGTTTTGAGTAAATGGCTGACTATGTTTACTAGGTGATTCACGTGTTTTAGATACTTACTGACATTTAAATCTTTATGTTGTCCTTTCAAGACAATTAAATACACATGGACAAATTTCAAGTCTGCTAAGCTGTAGTGAAGAGCTTCTCAATATATATGTAATATATGTATTTAAAGAAGAGTAACCGCATATTTACGAACATGCATTCACAGATGCAGAGTTTTATAGATACAAGAGATACGAGTAGAGGTTTGGAAAGATGGTCCAAATTGTTTCAAAGTCTTCTCTGAGTTTCTAACTATGGTAAATGTTCCCTTTATTCTCTCTTTTACCACAGTCGTGCTTCTTCTGCAATAGTTTTCATTGAAGATAGATGAAGAAAAGGGGAATATTGTCTGCCCAGATGAATAAATAACAACCCTGAAATTGTAGACGTTAAAATGCAGAAAAGTGTCCGGAGAATTAATATTTAATTAACACCTCTACAAATACATACAGTGTACGAGAAGTTTCTGATACATATTAGCTACCAATACAGCTTTAGTTGTTGAGTTAGCATAAACACTTCAGCTAAGGAACGTAGGCTTAATAAGAAGTGAATAGTGTCAAAAAGACGTTAAAAAGCAGAATAAAGTGGGGGAAAATCTTGTCTTTCCAGCTCTAGAAAGTGAGCCAGCTGAGTTACTTTTGAGAGACTGAAAAGTACAAGGGGAGAAAACCTGCAGGCAAAATCCAGCATTTCTCCTCTGTAAATTATACCTTCAAATTTCAAGCTTTCTGCTGAGCAGATTAATTTGCAAAGTGGAACTGAAAGGGCAGCAAGAAATAGATATTTAATGATGAAATGTTGTTTTGCCCTTAAAGATTTGCTAGATGTTGAGTATGTTATTGGCTTGTGCTGTTTTCTGGGATGGCTGCATTAGGCTTTGTCTTTTAAGCAATAGAAATCAGTAGGTGTGACTTCCTTAATTATAAGTATTGCTATTATTTATTTATTTATAGAAAAAATCTAGTTATATAACCCCAGTGGGATGATACATATATCTTACCTCTTGGCAAATAGAAAGGAAAACGTGCAATTTTACACAAAATGCTACCAGAGCTAATTGGTATACACAATACACTCCCAAAGTGAACTGAAGTTAATGGAAACACTGCTAATTATTTCTTTTGTCAGTGGAGAAATCACACATAAAATAGCTATCAAAGCAAGAAAATGCAAACAGCTGTTCTCCTGCAGCTACATATGAAGTTTGGGGACGCTGTCACACCTAAAGGTTTGGTGAACTACTGCTCCAAAGCCTGCCTGCATTTCCCAAAACTTAAGTAAACTAGGTTGGGTTTTTTTTGTGAAAAGGTTTGTTTGTACATAGTATTTTCAAGCTAGTTTCAATCTTAAGAGCAGAAAGTAAATTTTTGCTTCAAGTTTGGCTTTGGATTAGTGCTGAATATAGACACACTCCTAGCTGTTACAGGTGTTGTTACTTTTGCAATGCTAAACTTGCTCCTGTCTTCATTTTGTAAGCTGTTTCCCACCCGTCTCTCAAAGATGCACACGCTTTTTTACTCACACTAGACAGGATGTCCAAGGCTAGGTTAGATGGGGCTTTGAGCAACCTGGTCTACTAAAAGGTGTCTCTTCTCCCTGTGGCAAGGGGCTTGGAATTAGATGATCTTTAACCTAGCTTCCAACCCAAACCATTCTATGGTTCTAGGATCATTCCTCCAGAATTCTCTCAGTCTTTTCTGAGAAAGGGTAATGGAAGGATATACGAACCAGGCATATGCAAGCTAAGGTATTTTAAAAATATAAGTAGAGGAAAAATAAGGTTTTTACAATTAGAAACTCATATTGAAATTTTTGCTGCCAGAAGGCTTACATAACCTAGCTTGTCTTAACATGTTGCAGAACAGTCCTGTACTCTTACAGGTTCAAGCGCAGTGCTAGGACAATGTGACAACATTATCCTTCCAGAGTTGTAATTCTTTAAAGGCAATGAATATTCTTTCCTTTTTCTTTTTTCCGTTTTTTTTTTTTTCCCTTCAGAATAGACTCTCTTTGATCTTTTCACATTGTGAGTTTTTTAAACAAGCACATTTGGGATGTCCCAATTGCCTGGTCTTCTTTTCACAATTTCTTACTTGTTGCTAACTGACAGCGACTTTTGTGCATCTTAGCTGACTTTTGGCTGGGTCATTTTCTGAACTTTGTTATTCTGTTGTTTAACAGTTGCTTTTCTTGTAACCCAAAATCCTTGTGCTACAGTTTCCTTTGTAATAAGTGATTACCATATTCCAGTCATGTAGTTCCTAATCCTTCCTTCATTATTTTTTTTCCTCAATGAGAAAAAGAATAATAATAATTGGGGTGTTCCCTTCTTTAATTGGAGTTCTCTGATTATGCCATCCCCTTCCCACTATGAGTCAAGGCCTAAAGAGATCTTCATAGAGACTTGTCAAAACTGTCACCATGAGAAAACTTAGCATCGAGTCATTTAGCAGTCAGTTCAAATATTCAGATAATTCACTCTCAAACATCCTCAGCTGCTGCTGCTGCTGCTGCCTTTGCCACACCTTTTAATGATGGTTAGAACCAGCAGCTAAGAGCTGCCAGCGGAGTGAGAAAAATATATCTGTGTCATCATCTGTACTTAGGGCAAAATGTAGAGCAAAAGGAACATATGATTTAGATTACAGGGAAGTTGATGTTGTATTTCGAACAAGTTCCTTTTTACAGTAATTATGTCTATTCCCTATCATGCATCACTGATGCTGGTGTTTAGAACATTTTTTGCTTCATGCAGATGAACTCACTGAGGCAAAGCAACAGGAACCCATTTAATACATGGATTTTCCTGCCTTGCATGAATTGTCAATGTACTAGTAATACAAACCAGCGAACAAGACCAGATTCTGCAAATGAACATGGGAGGCATAAAAAAGTATTAATTAGCAGCATCCTATTATCCCAAACTTTTTGAAAGAAAATGAGCTTTTTAGTGACTTGCCTTAAACTGTCTCATTTACAAATTATTAGTATTATTTTAATTACATGAATGGCCTTTCCTTAAAAAGTCACTCTATTTTTTAATAGCAAAGCTACAGGAAGATGCCAGTGTTGATTGATCAGAAATATTTATATAGTAGAGTCCAGCAGGATCTGTTGTTACACTAGTCAAGAACACAGCAGGCAATGCACTCGAGCAGTAAATACAACCCCAAGACCCTGCTGGGGAAATGAGCTCTTATCTAGAATAGCTGAGATTGTCCACTCTCAAGTAGCGCCCCATTAGCTTTTATCTTCTCTTTAGTTGTCTCACCAGCAAAGTTTTAAGTCTGTTGAAAAAGTGTCAACATTTTTTTTAATACTTGTATTGTACCTTTCATTTTACTTTGACTATTCCACTAGTGTTATGTCTGTAAGCAGCTTGAGTGCTAAATAACCTTTTCCCGATTTCTTAATTTTTAACCTGTTCTTTCAATCTTTTTTGGTTTTCACTAGTTCCTTTTTAGAACCATTTTGATTCATCATTATGTGCTCTGTGCTAGGTCTCCTCTTCAGCTCCCAAATTCAAGAAGAGCCTTTTGTTTCAAGCTACAATCTCTATGAGGAAATCAGCAATGACAACGTCTAGTTTAGAGAAAAGACATATCCAACAGGTCTGCAGGGCTTAAAGCTTGCCATTAGAAACCTTTGCAGCTTTTATCAACCAGCGATCTAGACAGTGCTGCAGACAGTGATTTCCTCTACCTGGTTGTGTTTCATATCCACTGATAAATGCATTCTCTATAAATGTGTTTGCTTTCTTTGTGAATCTATTTAAATTTTGAACTGCTCACTGTCCTTTGACAATCAACTCCATAATTTAACAATATGTTCTATGAAAACACTTTTGATTTTGGCCTAATAATGTCACTGTCTGTTGCTGAGTTCCTGTGCTATGATGAGTAAATATTGCCTATTCACATTCTCCATATTATGAAAAGTGAAATGGAGTCACTGTTTTCCTATGGAAACTATTCCATACGTTTTAGTTTATTGGGTCAAATCCAGCACTTTCTCTTCTATCACTTATGGACCTCAGGACCCATGAAATCTGGATAAATGTAGCACATATGAATGCAGAATCAGAAAGAACCTATCTTCTATGAAGAACAGATCATTTCATGAATCTTCACTTGCCCAGAATGGGTCTCCTCCTTTGCTCCTTCATTGTGCTTCAGCAGTACCTGTCCCTTGTTATTAATTTGGGGGTTATATTTTCTTCTACTTTTCTTTAAAGATAGCTTATCTCTCATTCTGTAACTTCCTTTTCTTCATTTTACATCTTCATAGTAAACATACAAGATAAAATTTAAAAATGTTTGTTCTGGTCAGTGGCTTAGGAAAGGAGATATGCATGAATGGCCTGACAACTCTAGCAATTATTATGAGACCATCTGTTGGTAAATACATATAGACCCACCCTACATAATTGGCCAGTTGTAAAGAGATACAGTAACCTTTTCAAGCATTAAACAGGCTGACACCAAATGGATAGCTAAAAAACAAGTGGATTTATAGCTGCTAGCCTAGAGACATGATTCATCATCATCTTGCATTTCCTTAAAATACTTTGCAATTTGATTTACTTCTTGAAAGCTGAGAGTAAATGTTATTCTTTTAATTTTCAAGTTTTACTCTTTCTAGGATGGTTTTTACTATTTAGTACTATTGTATTTAGTAACTGTTTATGATAACAGTAATATTGTCCAGGTCTGAGGGAACTGTTCGGTTTCTTTATGCAAGAGGCCCAGAGTTTTAAATTTCCAGTTAAAGGTTAGTATTATATTCCAGAAGGCATATAGATGAACACTTCATAAATCAATACTTGCATACATGAAAGAATGAACTGAGGGACAATTTTTTAAAAGCATCATGTAGTCTGTGAACTCTTCTGAAACAGAAAGCTTTTCCTTTTTCAGAAGTGAACACTATGAATATCTCAGTAAAAGAGCAAAATGCTTGAAATTTCATATTGAATTGCCATTAGCATTCCATGTCATATAAAAG
Organism: Coracopsis vasa; assembly: GCA_026283785.1. NCBI lineage: Eukaryota > Metazoa > Chordata > Aves > Psittaciformes > Psittacidae > Coracopsis > Coracopsis vasa. The sequence goes on from JANHGB010026870.1 coordinate 15,773, forward strand.
AGCCTAATGGCCTCTTGAACACTGTAGTAATTTGAGTCCATTAGTGTTATAGGCACCAATTAAAAGCAGAAACAAAGAGATCACTAACCATGCAAGTTAAACACATCTGTTCATATTCAATCATTAAAACGACAACTGTTTCATCACTGAAAAACATAGATCTTAGTATAGAAAGATTCAGTATAAAATCAGCTCAATATAATGTTCTGCCAAACTTACATATTGCTCAGGGAAGGAATTTTGTAGCAGCTTCCATCTTAGATGCCAAGCAGAAGTCCTATTATAATTTCAACTAGTGGATACCACAAAGGAATCACACAGGTCTGCAGTGCTCCCATCATTGCTTCTGACACGAAAACACAACTTCAGAAAAGTCTATTATCTTGATGCATCTTCCTACTGTGTTTAAAAGCAGGGAAAAGCTGATGTCATGAGTGCAGTCTCTGAAGTCATAAGCTGTTTCTCCACCACATAAGACACTGATGTGCATCTGATGTGGGTGAGCCTATTCTACTGTTTTAACTTCTTGGATCAACAGCTTTTAAACTGACCCTTGAAGCTTGGTAGAAACAGTACAGCCCAGCTTCTGTGAAGCCCCAAACCCTTCACAGGAATGAAGCACCCAAAAACGCTCTTAGTTTTGCTATTCTTTAAGGATGGTTTTATCAGTGCTTATCCTTTCACTTCGAGACTATATGTAAATTGATGAGGTTGTAGGAAACAATAAATTCAGGTTTTTGTAGAAAAACTGATTTTTTTGTGCTTAATCACAAAACTGTAATCAAAGCTACAAAAGGATAAAATAATAAAATGCTTTATCAGGTTTTCTCTAAAGCTTGTCCCTAGTACTTCTTTTATACAAGCTTTTATTCTAGCATTTGTCATAGCAACTTGTACTGAGAGTCCAAGCAACATCTTAGCATCTCTTCACAGACCAGCTCTTTCATGGTTTACTGTTTCTCAGACATTAGCCAGTCAGTCCTATATCTTAGCTGCTTCCTTTTCCCTTGAATCTACTCCCTAAGGCTTACTTATAACAGTTTCTTCTTGTTCTTCCTCCACCCAAGGAGGAAGAATTACCTTGTTCTCTCTTAAATTCACATATTTTCTGGCTCTGTTACCTAGGATAAATCTGTATTTAGCAAGGTAAATTCTTTATTAAATAATTACCAATTAACTAATACCTAGAAAAAGAGTTATTAAGTACTAGCAATGTATATTTCTATTTCTTTCCCCTGTAATCTCTGCAGCTGAAATCCATCCATCTCCCTCTTCTTGGGAGTTTTAGGGAACTCAATATTTTGTTGTAAATAGAAAAGACCACCAGGCCAGAAGGGATGCGCTAATTAAGGATACAAGATTGTAAAGGCTGTAAAAATCCACGTAAACCAAATAGATTGAGAAGTCCTAAATGCAATTTTAGTCCATGACCACATTAACAAGATACCAACTTGGAGACATAGGCTTAATAAATGTTTTTTGAGTCTGGATTTCTCTTGTGTTTAATTCCCTGATTTTTACATGCCAGCAATTTTAGGGGATTCTGTTACAGGAGGAGAAAGTCATATTCATTAATATGAGTTTGAACACAAGATTTATTTATTCTAATTTCAATTCTGAAGTGCTTTTCCCACCACATCAAGTGTTTTGCAAATGTTAAAGGGTGTAACAGAGATAAAAACTGTTTATGGTACTTAGCTTAAAGCAGCCACTCCTCAGTTCCTAACATCTGACCAGCTGAACCTCTCAAGTCTGAGTGCATGAAACAGCTCATCAAGCAGCTGGACTATAAGTTCAAAGCTGGAGACCTTCTGCAATTGTCTTCATGGGTGAACGTGATCATTCACAGGCTGGGAATTCATCTGTCCAACAGTGGAGAGAAATCTGCACTTCTAAAGTGACATCTCTCTCTTCATGAAGTAGGTATTTGAAAAAGTGCCTGTTTCTCTCCACTGAACGTATAGGGAGCTCACAGACAGGTGAGGTGTAGGCATCTATGCATTAGGTGTCCAAAGCTTCATTTCCAGGTGAGTGGTGAGAGTTAACCCAACTTCCCTTCTTTGGGCAGCAGCTCTTCTTTGAAAAGAGGGAATTGTCTGGCATTGGTTTACCTGCTCATTAAAGATGTTAAAAGAGGAGTATCACTGATGTCAAACATTCCATCATTCTGTTAGCTGATAGAACAAGAGAGGAGTATCAGAAAATACTATTGAAAGAGTAGATTTAAAAAGAGTAGATTTTTACTCTTATCAAAAGAGTAGTTTTTAAAACATTGTGACTGCAGCCACTTAAGAAGTTTGTTAGATAAACAATGAGAACTTCGACCTTTACAAAGCTCACTGACTTCAGGAAAGAGCAGTCTTCTGTTTGTTTTTCTCAGAACTCTTCTATCTTTGGTCACCCTTGCTCCTAGATTCACTTTTTTACACGGAATCTCTTGTTCCTGAAATCAAAAAGCATATAAAATCTCAGTAGATTATGTTTACATGAATTTTCCAGTCCAGTAATGCATACCTAAGTAAGCTGGATAATTCAGATAAGTCTTCACACTACAATCTAAATTAAAATAAAGCTAAAATTTTTTTTTGAGAGTTATCTATCATTATACAGATATGTAACTGAATAAAATAGGAAGCCATAATAAATACAAATCTCCACTGTTTATATTATATTTTTTCTCTTTTCAGCCTCAGGAAACTCTATAGTAGTGTAATGTAGGCAGACATGACCAGATCTGTATTCTGTCTATCTCTTTAAAGAATGTCGACAACTCCAAAAAAGGCAATCAGCTGAAAACACAGCAGACGAACCCTTTTGGGAAATGGTTTACCTGTTCCTTTTCTTTCTTCCTCTTTAAAATGTAAATCCACCAGACCCCCCTCCTAACAATGAGAAAGGCACTTTTTATGATTGTGGGAGCAATCCCAGGCACAGCTACAGGTTGGGCAGAGAAAAGATTCAGAGCAGCCCTGCAGAGAAGGACTTGGGGGTGT